>JAWWEE010000048.1:6332231-6352318 GCA_035221455.1 Xenops minutus | reverse complement strand
GAGACTAACACATGCCCAGTTCCTGATCACATCCCAAAACCTGCCTGGGTGGGGAAGACCTCCTGGCTTGCTTTTGGCGAGTGGGAAGAATTTTTAGGGAGGTGGTAATGAAAGGGAAGTGTTATCCTTCCCACAGTGTGCTTGCCCTGACTGGTTTTTGCTCTTCCCTGCAGAAAAATGCCACTTTGTGGCAGACTAGAACACCCCTCCTGCTCTCACATCCTTACAAAGCCAGGATGTGTTAGCTGTAAGACAGGAAAACGTTTCCTCAGCTGCTGGAACTCTTGTGGTAGGTGGGCAAGGAGTTGTTCAGGGATGGCTCCATCACAAAGGTTTCTTCTTGGTCTTGCTGAGCCCCCAGTGCACGAAACTGAACTCTACAGGGAGACACGGAGGGTCTGCAACTCCCTGCTCCTCTTCCAGGAAGCACCATGGTGCAATCCCAGCCTGGATCAGGCACCTCTAACACACCAGGAAGGTTTCTTTTGCTTTTTTTGTGTCTAAGACCCTTTGCAATTTTCCTTGCTGAGGTTCTCACTGGCACCATCCAGTGGCAAACAACCCAAGCTGCTATGGAAAAGCACCAGTTAAGCATCAACCAAACCCTTACAGAGCCCTGAAAAGCAGGGTGCAGAGTTACAAAACACCACAATCACAGTGTTTTCTGACGAAGGGTGCTTGTCAATGGCTAGAAGTGTCTGTCCCGATTGAAAATGTAACATGTAGGCACATGTCAACAAAATTTCCAGCACCCTGATTGATGTTAGAGATCCTGGAGGGATCTATTTGGCAAGACAAATGCTTTGGAAATCAGGCACATACTGGTGGTTGTAACTGGAAAGAGACAGGTCACTGATGGATGCATTTGTCAATTAAGCTTTATAAATGAGGGGTCTGGGAAGACAGACTCTCTGGAGCCATGGAAATTCATGCATTATCATATAAACTCGTTGCATCTCTGACAGAGTGCTACTATTGAAAACGCAGGGACAAGCACGGCTTTGGTGGAAGGTGTTCAAGACCTGCATCCCTCATCCACAAGCTTTCTAAAAACAAACAAACAAAGAAACAAGTCCCACATACAGGCTTGAAATTCCCTCAGACCTGTTCAGGATGACAACCTGAAGAAAAACACCAGCTACTTGGCAAGTCAGCTTCCAGCCTTCCTCTGGAGAAGCTGTTGCAGGAGCTTATTCCAAAGCCAAAACCAGGTTTCAGCAGCAGAGCAAGCAGGGTCTGAGTGGGTAACCAGAAGCTGTGCCACCAGTTACAGACACCAGCTCTCCCTTCTCCCCCAGTTCAGGTTTCTGCACCATCCTGGCAGTCTCCCACATTGCCTCTCTCATGCACTCACCACCCACATTAATGCAGCCACTGTTTATAGAGGCTCCTCCAGAACTTCTCCCTGTTTCCTTCCCAATTTGCTGCTGGCTGCTTACTTTGCAAAAAGTGTTGCTCTCCCTCCTGGGCAGCCTCATGTAAACAGCAGAAACATCCATTAAAGAGCTCCAAAGTGCTGCCACCACTTTTCGACAGCCCCAAGGAATGGGTTCATTCACTGCAACATATCCATCAATGGGTAAGCGAAATTCCGCCTACAAATACCATCAAGTGCCTCCCAGAAGGAAATATTAACTCCACTTGCAGTACAAACAGATTAAAAACCCAAACCACACACAGGAGCAATACAGACATGGTTGGGGGACTTCAAGATCCAGCCTGCACCTGCAACACCCACGCTGAAAACAAAGGGGGACATTTGTCATCCCGAGGGACAGAGTGGGTATCCTGGAGCAGACCCAGGCTGATGACAGAGCACACAACTCACAGTAACATTCAGATTGATGTGAATTTTCAAGTCCTTGCAACCTTCATGAGCAGGAATCATGAACTCACCCAGCAGTGGTGGTTCACTCCTCATACTCCATAAAGTAACAGGGAAAACATATGGCTGTGAGGATTCCCATGAGGAACAAACACTCTCCTGTGCCCAAGGAGAAGGTAGTGCTCCACTCCCTGCTGTATGAGAGAATTCCCTCATCCCTGATTGCCTCCCACAAAGCCCTTCTGGGACTCAGAGGATCACCAGTTTCCCAGCTTTATTACATGGAGTGGGATTAAAATTCCTGCAGAGCACTCAGTGGAGGACAGGCCCAGGAGACAAAAGCTGCTTCTGTTTCTAAACTGGCTTATTGGTCAGGACATCATCTCAAACACATACAGCTTGCCAGCTAGGAGGGAAAAGAACAAAAGGAAGACCTTCTTCCTCCACAGGGTCATCCAGGAAGCCCACACACACACTCTGAATTTCTGGCTGGCAGAGAAGGAACCCTCATCACTTGCAGGCATAGCAGGAGAGACAAGAGAGCACTGTGATTTTTATCAACAGGTTTTTAGTCTCATCTGTGAGCTGTGGAAACTCAATACTGCTAGAGGGAACTCAGATTAGATCAAGGTGGAACCTCACCATCTCTAGTTGTCAGATCTCAACAAATTCCCTTCTTCATGTGGTTAATGCTAAAGGCAAAAAACACTCCAGGAACAACAGAGTTTAATTATCTCCACCCACTTGGTGCATTTCCTTATGGGATCTCAGTTTAGTCCACGCTGATTCACAGCAGTGTTTCTCCCAATAAACTCATGTCTAGATGGTTTAAAACCTGACACTCCAGATGTGCTGCATCTGCACAGCCCACGAAAACACAGGAGCAGGACAGACACACCTGAGAAAGCTCTGACCCAGCACATCACAGTGACAAAGCAGAACATGAGAAAAAGAAACGCTGCAGGAAGGAATTAAAAACTGAACAGCACCTATGAAGCAACAGGGAGAAGGTGACATCAACCTAACTTAAGCCATGTGGATAACAGACTGACAAGAAAACTATTCCATGGGTTAAAAGTTACCTTAGAAGGTCAAGGATTGAAAATATTTGGACAGAAAGGTTGTTCTTTGCAAATATTAGAAGACCAGTAAGGTTTAAGATGGATTTGTTCTTAGGTTTTTCTGCTAATATTTACATTCTTGAAGAAAACCAAGTGCAGGGATAAAAGCCAGGAGGGAACTAGTTACAAAATTAGGTGCCCAAGGATATTCAGCCTTGGTTCTGCTTTAAGCTGCTGCCATCTCGTGGCCTGCTCTCCCTCACCTGGGCTCAGCACTTCCAACCATGAGCAGCCACTGGGTCTGGTTCAAAAACCCCAGAACAAGACAGCATCAGGAAAAAGGGGAAAAAAGGATTTTCCAAGACTTCAGAGAGCCTCTGGTCATCAGCAGGTGTGTTACAAACCCACCTCTCATCCACCTATTATCTACTACTGCTGCTGCTGGGTGGGAACAGTGTTCTGCAGTGATCTGGAATGCACAAAAACCCTGGGATCTCATTTTGGAACTGCATTTTTGTGGGAACACGTGGGTTATGGAAGCCACTCACTGGCTTCTGAGTTGCACTGTACCCAAGTAACGAGCAAGAAAGGCCCTGAGAAAGGGCCCAAAAGCAGCCAGGCCTCAGCTCTGAATTCCTCCAGACCTGCTTTTGCTGAGATTCAGGCAAGGAAATGAACAGCTAAAAAGAAGGGTTTGCCTTAAGACAGGTTCCCTCTAAGGAAGGATCCTCTCTGGCAGAATCCCAGGTGACAAAGGGCAGCCACAAGCACTTTAGACCCATCTGTAAAATGAGATTAAAGACTTCTTCCACCATCAAACTTCTACAGTGCAACTGAGCTGTGCCCCTGTAGGGGTTATTGGCCCAATGCCTGCACAAGCCAAGACAGCCCCAATAACTCTGCTGACATGCAATAAGTCACCAGCCATTCTGGTACCTTGCCATATATACCAATATAGATGCAATTAGAGGTTTGGATTAATTCAGCCAGGAGAAACTGCCAACCAACAGAGAGGTTTTTCAGAAACAGCCAGTGAACTACCAGACTGAGGTGTCAGTCCTTTAATCTCAGCCACAGCCACCTCAGCTGGAAGGGTGCAACACTGCAGCTGTTCAGAAGGTCACAATGTGAACTAAGGACACATCCTGACAACAAAAAGCCCAGAAAAAGGGGGCAAACACCTTGCCTGTGCATCTACAGCACCTCAGTGCCGTGAACATCCCCAGTCTCTGTTACCTCGTTAACATAAAATCATGCCAGTAGCCCAAAAACATGGGAAAAAAACCCCAAAATAAGAAAATGTTTCTGACAAGGTCATCTCCCACCTTAGTCAGACATCTTTTTAACGAAGGTGATCTGAGCCAACAGAAATGTGCACCCTGATCTCTGCATAATTATAAGGCAATTAGCAAGCCACAGATGGAGATGTTACTTTACCAAGCACCCAGCTAGAATGCTTAGTGCTTGCTCATGTCCTAGAGGCAACCAATTACAAAACCATAATAAAACCCTTCTTGAAGACTATTTTTCAACTGCAGCCTTTTTTAGCTCCTGCTCAGAATCCTCATTTCTCAGAAGGGAGAACAAGTGTGGATTTCCCATTTAAAAAATTCTGCTTCATTAAGTGTCTAATGTTGCCCATTTCCACAAGCCATCAAAAGAGAAGAAACATTTATAATATAAATATGAATGAGCTCAGATAACAGGTTCCAATGACTGAGATGCACCATTTACAGAGGAATAGGCCACAAGGATTGATTCATCTGTATCATTTTTCCAGCAATCTTTTGATAGCCAATACTGATACACACATTTTACTTAAAAAGAGCTTCCAGGCAGGGTGCATTCCATCTGATCAAGGAAAAATACCTTAATAAGCATCCACTTGCACACAAATATAATTTACCTGACAAACACAACTCCTGGTCATCTGGAACCCCACTGGAGTTTCACATGGAGAAAGCAGCAATGAGATGGTTTGACTAGAAAGATGAACCTTAATTAGGGGTGGATAGTACCTGTACTTTTGAGAGAATCACTGAGCCACAAAGGCATGAATTTCAAAAGGAACCAAAGGAATAAACTTAACTAGAAGGAATGTCTTTTTCTACTAAAATTGTAACCAGATTAAATACTGTATTAAATCAGCAGCTATAGCACTCTCAAACCTTTGATAAAATCTCTCCCCATGCACCCTTAAAAAGCAAAAATATAATGCTCCATCTACAGTGGGGCCTGGGAAATCATGACACACAACACCAGCTACACGATCCTCTCAAGGCCACACATCACAGGCCTCTCCATCACTATCTCTCCTCCAAATTGCATTCTCCTGCTGTGAATTCTCAGTTTTGGGAAGAGCAGGTGAGTACAACATGGGGCAGGCACTGTGATCCTTCACAGCTCCAGGAGCTGCAGAGCTGCAAACAACTGCAGCAAAGGTTCTGCTGCCCCAGCCCACCCTCATTACCACCAAGGAGCTCATTAGTTGCACTGATGTTTTATTAGGACTCCCTGTGCTACTTCTGGAGGTTTATTTAGCAAATGGAGCATACCCTGCCCTTTGGTATTTTTCCTCTTCTCTCCATTAATTTCAGTCAGCATTGAGTTAATGCACTTTTTAAATACATATTTGGTGCTCTCCTATCAGCCTATGGTTCATTTACCAAACCAGCGAGCTCCATTGAGATCAACAAGCAGAAAGGGCAAAAAAAGCCTTATTAATTTCTCCTGAAGTACCACGTATTTCCAGCCTGAGCTCTTCAACTCACATCCACGTGGCTGCAATCAGAAGAAAAATTAGAGCTGGAACCAAGGCTAGGAGAAGAGAAGGTTCTATCCCTGTCCACAGCACATTCCATTGCTACCTGTGAGCTGGTGAGTGCCAGGGCCAGCATTTAAGTGGAACTAAAGCAACCCAAGGAAGTTCTTGAAGAGGCTGCAGGGCACACCCTCCACTCAGAATTAAACAGCAGGTGTTTCTCTACATGCATCAAAGTTGCCTCCACAGAGAGAGAATCTTCAAGGAGTCATCAACATTCACAAAGAAACCTGGCATAAGGAAAAAATGGAGGAGGCAGATAAAAAGAACAGCCTGCAAAAGAGCTGGATATCAGGGGCAATAGATGGCTGTATCTCCTGACAGACATCTCTGCTCAGACTGGTGCCTGTGAAAGTCAGACACCTTTAGTTTTACTGTCTCTAGGAAGTCTCACAAGAAGCAATCAGCAGCCTTCACTCTCTTGCTAAAGGGGATGGCACCTTACCACCTGCACTTGGTTTATCTAACCTGCCCAAAGACAGCTACAGCAGCAATTTGCTTTATATGGTTTGATTCATGCACCACAGAAAGAGCTGTTAGGTGTGCCCTAACAATGTGCAATTATGTCTTTAAGCAGGGCCAAATCAGTTCTGTGCTCTAAAAGAGCTAAAAAAGTAGAGGTCACATCCTTCAACTCTGAGTTAAACTGAGCTGCAGTTTTTTTCTTCCCTCCTAGGAGTTAGGATGATATATATGGATGTGCTCACTGGATTCCAGTAGGTAACAGGAAACAGTATTGAATGAAAGGATTATGCAGTGGGACACTTCAATCCATTGGCCACCACCTTTTAGTTACAAAATAATAGCAGAACATGCCTGGCTTGGAAATGGACCCTTCATCAACCATGATTAAATGCTGATTTAGTAGGTAATTTACTCCTTTGAAATTCTTGGTCATGATCTCCACCTCTGTTCTGACGACTCATTTAACTTTATTAAAAACATTAGCATTGATTTTCTCCACTCATTACATGCCAGTGGATTTATCTGCATTAGTGAATTAATTCATCCAACCTCTTACTCCAAGAGCAGCCAAAGCCTGCAGGGAAACAGTAACTACAAGCTGTCACTGAGGGAGCAGCATCAAATATTTCTTGCTCTTATGACTCACCTGACCAGGAAGTTACACTTTTGCTGCAGCAAAACAGGCAAAAGCCCAAACATTTTAACAACAGAAGGTGTTTTCTGAGGCAACAACTGCTCTCTACCCAGCCCATCCCTCACAGTGCAGCAGCTGCAATTAAAGACCCTTCCCATTTCTGATTATGTGCCCATTACAAACCAGAGTGACGCATTACCATGGGATTGGAGTCTGCAATGAGGTCCCGCAGGGAATCCAGAAACCCTTGGTCCTCCACCATCTGGGCATTGATGTCGTGCAGCTTTGCCACGCAGACAGCTGCAGTCTTCCTGACATAGGGGTCTTCATCCTTGAGACACTTGCGCAGGGGCTCGCACAGGTACTCTGTGATTTTGTCCACCCTGATGCAGCCCATCGTGCGCACGGCCAGGGCACGGATCAGAGGGTTTGGGTCCTCACAGTCCTGCAAGGGGACAGAAGAGCCAGTAAATAAATCTTGTACCACCACCCACTGGTGCCTTGCCTGCAGCCAGAGTCAGGCTGTTCTCACTCAAATAGCATTCTCTCTGATTACACACCAAAAGCAAGGCAATTATTTCAGATCAGGGCTAAAAGGTGGCACTCGCTGGTTCTCAGGAATGTTTTTACACTATCTCAAGATGTTTTCAGGCTGTGCTAGCTTGTAAAATTCTGATCTTGGTGCCCTTTGGTTCTCCCAGGCAAAGCTTCTTTCAACATGATCCAGCAGCTACAGTTAAGCTATAGAGGTAGCTCTCACCACCCAAAATGACAGGCAACCCTCGGAAAAAAAATAATACTCTGATTTCCAGCCTTACTGGCTTAAAGAAGCAAGAGATATAATGGTAAAAATCAAAAATTAAATACAATGCAACAGCCATCGAGGCCTATGAATCCCTTGAAGTTGAAACACATGAAGCACTAAAGAAAGGCTGGTCTAGAGGTGCTTTTGTGATGAGGAAAAAGCAAAATCAGACAGGAACACAGCACTTCATACTTCAAGACTATATTATTTTCCATACATCCAATTCATCTACATCTCTGAGCTCCTCCAAAATCAGCCTACAATGGGATGGCTGCAGAATGACTTACAAAAGCATAAGGTCCATTTACCTTTCACTGTTTAAATCTCCTACACCTGATAGAAGACTTTTAAAGCATTACAAGAGAAGTGACCCCTCTTAGCAGTGCGTTCCACACCCTGAACTGTGAACTGCACGTGAAGTGCTGAGTGAGTGCACACCAGTGTCAACACTTGCTCTTTACCAACACTTGTCCCTCGACTTGCCAAAAGGGACACCAGATATTTCCCTGCAGGGAAAAGCAGGAAGATGGAAAACATTTTGTTTGTTAGCCCATTCCAACAGAATTACACTAGAAACACAGACACCAATATTCTGTCCAGAGAAGAAGACAGGGACACCCTTCCCTGGCCAGAACTGACCTGCTCTCAGCAGTTTCTGCCTTTAGAACCACAACACAAAACTGAAACTCAATCCCATTCCTCAATATCTCAGATTTTATTAGACTCTACAAGGAGTTTCAAACAACTTCTAAGCACTGGGTTTTATCTTGAATAATGTGAAAGAACATTTCCTAGATAAGCAGAGGCAACTTGACAAAAGAATTAAAGGCAACACAGCAATGAGGCTGTTATTTTTTCAGTGAACTGTCTTTCAGTTTCACCACAGATAAAGGTTTTCCACACAGAGCACAGCTGGAACATTCAAACAGGAAGCAGATATCCACATATCAGAGATAATACAACGGCTGGGAGATGAAACTCTAGATAAAATCTGTTAGCCAACACCAGAAGCTGGTAAAACAATAAAAGCAGCTTTCCCTGGAGCAGGCTCTCTCACAACCACTTACAGAGGTGCTTAAGTCATCTCCTCTGCAATAACAGCAAAAAGTGAGAGAAGAGACCCAGAGACTGAGTCCAAAAGCAGCTCCCAAAGGCTAATGGACAAAGGAGATGTGTGACAGCCACTGTGCTGGACCCTCTCCTGCTGAGCCCTGGGGGCAGGTTACCTTCACAAAGCTGTTGACAGCCATGATGGCCATGTCTGGCTGACTTTTGGCATAATTCATCAGGTACAGGTAGACCAGCTTCTTCAGCTCCAGGTTGTCAGTCTGCATGCAGTTTACCACATCAGGGAAGAGTGAGCTGGATAGACAACACAAGAATACACAAGAGTAAGCTGGGGAGAACACAGAATTTCTAGAAAAGACCTTTAAGATCATAAAGTTTAACTGTTAACCCAGACTGCCAAGCCCACCACTAAACCATGTCCCCAAGTGCCAAATCTACATGATTTTTAAATCTCTTCCAGTGATGGTGACTCTACCACTGCCCCAGGAAGACTACTAAAATCCAATATAAACCTTCCTGGCACAACCTGAGGTTGTTTCCTCTGGTCCTATCACCTTTTACCTGGGAGAAGAGCCTGACCCCCATCTTGCCTCCTTTCAGGGAGTTGCAGAGAGAGAAGGTTCCCCCTGAGCCTCCTTTTCTCCAGGCTGAGCTCCCTCAGTTGCTTCTCATCAGACTTGTGCTCCAGACCCTTCCCTGGACAAGCCCCAGCCCCTCAATGTCTTTCTTGACATGAGGGGCCCACAACTGGACACAAGAATTGAGGTGTCACCAGTGCCCAGCACAGGGAATGATCAAGAAAAAAAAGCAAGATTAAATGGTAGGGGAAGGGGATAATAACAATATCAAGGAAGCCAGAAAAGCTGGACTTCCACTTTAAGCACCCTGCTGTCTACCAGAAGGTCACCTTCCTTTCCAAAACAGTTTGCAGTGGCTTTTATAATAATCATTTAATCTCTTCTAGGGCTTTAACACAGGTCACTTCTGGAAGAGGTGAAAACTAAATGTGTTTTAAATGGGGAGTTTACCATACAAGAAAATTCTACCATGCCAGGCCTGGAAATGAACCCACAAGAGAAAAGTTGTTGCTTAAAAATGTTTTGGTCATACAGGACACTTCCAAAGAAGCTGCCAAATTTCAGACCAGTAAATTCTGGAGCGATTAGGAGCTTAAACACTGACAAGCTGGGTTTCACTCAAATGTCAAGCAGCACTCTGCAAACACCACTGCAGAAGAACACAGCATGTTACACAAGGATCTCTGCAGCATCCAGGTATGATGTAGGGATCTAAAGGTGAGGGGTAAATGCTGCTGGCAAAAAAAGATGAGTTGTTTTCCCTTCCAGTTTATATATTTCTTCATTGTGTGATGAAGTCACCAAGCTAAATTTGCAACCCTACCCTGATTTCCGTGGCAACAGACCAGGCTGCCATGAATCCAGGACTACTGTGACTGCCTGACAGGCTCCAGGAACAGGAGAAGATGGAGGGAGAAAGCATTCTCTCAAGCAGGTTTTTCTGGTTGTCTCAAAGACAGAAGAATGTATTGGGGACAGTGTTGCAGGAGGTAAATACTGGTGCCCTTTGAGACCCAGGTTTAATCTCAAAATCACTCATTTTAAAATGTAGCTCAAATTTATGCTATGACAAGCAAGGCTAAGAAAACACTTACAAAGGAATTACCTTTGTAACACTGAAACCCAGGACAGCAAACAGGAAGGAAGCATTTTAAGTGGCATGTAAAATGGTCAAATTCTGGATGAGTTTTAAATAAAAACGGCTATTGGCACTGGGCTAAATCCACACTCAAAACAGTTGTTTCTTTTGCTCTCAGAAACAGGAAGGAGCTTGAGAAACCTGTGACTTGGGCACAGCACAGGCAAGGACACATCCAGCCTCACCAAGAAGCCAAACTCAGAGCTGTTCCATGGAGAAGTGTGTCACTACCCCTGGCCAAGTCCCAGGACAACCAGAGCTGCCACAGGTACAAGCTGCTTTTACCTGACATCCTTCCCCACAGTCATGGCTGCAATAACCTTCTTTACAGCTTCTTTTCTCTTCTCTTTCTTTTCATTATTGAGTTCAGCCTTCAGTTCAAAAATCTCTCCTGGCAGAAGACAAAACAGATTGAGCCTCTTGGGACTAGAAAAGGGTCTCACTACAAAGATAGTTCAAGAGTGAGTTTTTTACTTTCCCTGCCTGTTGTTCCCACAAAACTGGTACAGCAGCACGTGGAGCTGTCAGACCTTATGGAGAACACAGTTCAGTGAGAAGCAAAGCTGCAACACTCCAGGGAATGACATGGGCTACACCTTGCTGAGGAAAAGGCTGTTAACAAGAACCTGCATGTTGCAGCTCTCCCACTTCCAGAACACCAAATCCCATCCCTGTAGCGTCTGTTTCTCACAGACAACGATTATATAACCAGGATGAAAAGATATTTGGAGATGCCAGATTCGTGCCTGCAAGAAAAAAAAACTAAGCTAGGAATTTTGCCCAGACTTTTTAACTTTTGCTCATCACTGCCTGCTTCCTGGGAAAACTGGAGCAGAGCCCAAATGCTGTGGCTGAAACAGGAAAGCATCTATTTAGTCCAGTGGAATAAATTCCTTTCAAGCTGGAAAGACAGAGCTACTCCTAACAAAAGCTGCATGAAACACAGCTTGTCTGTATTCCAAGGCTGCCAAAGCAGCCTTTTCCACAACACTAATTCTTCTAGATATTACTGCGTGGACGGTCAGTTCAGGCTGGGTCACCAAATTGGCAAAGCAAGTTTATAAAATAAAGCAACATGTGCAAAAGACTGTTTATCAGGCCTGTTCCAGACAGAGCAAGTGGTATGAAAAGGATAATGCTCCCAGCTGATAGACAGCTTTCTGCAGGAAGGACAGCCAGCAGTATTCCCAGGGGAAGCCACAGGCTGAGGACACACCACAACTATTAAAATATTTCTGAAAAAATCCATTCTAGCCCCAGCTTTCAATTCCTACACACCAGTGCCCCTTTCTCAGAGCAGCAGCAGTAATTACTGACACAAAGGCACTAGCACCACTTCAGAAAGGAAGAGCAGTTGTTGTTCTGCAGGATGCAGAGCAGAGACCACTCATCATCCCTCCTGCCTGAGGGAGAGACACTGGCATTACTCACCCCAGCTCATGCCCTGGAGCAGAGCTGAGCCAGCAGCAGAGCTCACCAGAGCCCAGACTGTGCAGGCTGACTTCCTGCAGCCACCTCAGAAAGAGCTGCCTTTGGGACTGAACTTACAGACAGTTGCTCCTTAGAAAGATTTCAACTGCATTAGCTTCATTTGTGAGCTCATTCTGAAGCTTAATGAAACATCAACAGATCAACAGTGTGGTTTTTAACTTGGCAAGCATTCCTCAGAAACACTCAGACATTTTGAAAAGCAGAGGTTAATGCAAACCATTCTCTATATCTACTGGAGAAGGGTGAGCAACAATATCAGGCTTAAATTGCACTCAGCAAGAGGGTGTTGTTTACAAACAGGTCAGAAAACAAACTCTCTCTGGGACAGTCTCAGCAGAACAAGCCCAGCTATAAAACAGCTGGATGAGTAAAACGTCCTCAAAGATCCTTTCCAGGCCACCCATTTTTAAGGGCAGCAGTTTGTCCTGAGGTGAGGGGACCACCACACCTGCAGTAAACTCACAGGGAAGTCAAACAGAGCACTGCAGCTTTGCAGGGAATTGCAATAGGAAAACCCATTACCTTTACTTGATGCAGAGTCCCCTATGCCCAATACTAAATGCCTCTCAAACCATTTGAGCCTGTGATGCCCAACAGAATAACCATCCTCAGTCTGAAACTTGTTAGCCCATAACTAAAACTGGCTCTCTGACCAGAAATGCACTTCACACCCCACTATCTTGCTCTCTGATCCTTGAAAAAGCAGCAATTTGGGTCATTTTGGGCATCACAAACCCGTGTAATACACCAGTTTTGTCTTTTGTCACCGTGTGACCTACTTTAGAAGTTTCTCCCTGGATGATTAAGAAGAGAAACAGGGACAGAGCTACCAGAAAAGCACTAGTTCTCCTGCATGCAGTTAAAAAAGCTGTGTAAAAATAACCACCCACCACCTCCAATCCACTGCACCAGCTCAACACCAACCTTTTTTATTGGTCGTGAAGTATTTGGAGTCCGTCATGGTTCCAGTTCCTTAAGACACCTGAGAATAATAATAATAACAAAAAAAGAACAAGTCAGCCCCCAGTGCTGTTTGGTGGCACCACCCAGTTTGTGAGGCAGGAACTCGGAGGAAGGATGGTTGGTGAGGGGTGTAACGTAAGGGAAGAAGCAAAAGCTTGACATCCACAGGCACAAGTTTCCCAATCTTCATCCTGCACCTGCTGCTGGTATTGCTTGGCAAAGCCAGGGATTTAAAGGGCTCGGATGAACAATGCTGGTGAAAACACAACAGCCCGAGGCTGGGAAAGCTTTCCAAATTCCCAGTCTCTGAAGGGAAAAGGTGCTTTTTAACTCCTTATAATCAGCAGGTCCTGGTATGTTCTGCAGCTCTGTCTTTCCCGGGTACATCATTTCATTTTCCCAGAAAAAGCACATTTAAGATCTTGCCTGGCAGTGAGAAGTCCATGTTTCAGACAAAGGAAACTGTCATCTCCCCCTAACGATATTTCCCTGTGCTGCATCTTGATGGAAGGCACAATTAACCCCACTTGCAGCACCCACCCCCAGGCCTTTCATTTCTTTCCCTTCTTTTGTTCCCAGAAGATGCAAAGCAGTTGGGGTTGGTTTTTTTTAAGAAAACCCATTACTTTTCAGTTCTCTCAAGCTTGAAATGGAAATCTTTCTCTGCCAAGATCCAACATCCCACCTCTGAGACACACACCACCTCATTATTTCAGTGCTGCACTGCTGTTTTTGTGGACAGGACTGAAGAATGCTGTGGGGCCAGTAAAGTGCTCAGCAGAGCCACGAGAATGGCCACACCAGCACTTCTCTTGCTCCACAGAACTCAATTATTCATGCCTTAGAATACAGGGGTTGTCCTGACCTACGTGGATATCCATCATTTCATTCTGACAATTGCCAGCTCTGTGACAAACATGACTCAAAGAATTTACAAGCACTGGCTGAAAAGCCAGCAGAGCAGCAGGCAGTTTTATTGCTCTTGATGAAACAGTCTGTATCAGTGCTAGGAACTATGACCCTAAAACCATACCACAAAAGGCTTTTTCCATGTCTTACCTCCTTTTTCTATTTTTACCCCCAATTTCCCTTTTCTTACACATCCTTCCACGACCTTAAATGCTGCCAGCAAAGCACCAAGTCATCTGTTCCCTAAATGCTGCCTGTCTTGCCTCTAAACCCTGCAGGTCTTGCTGGCTCAGCAACAAAAGGACCAGCACAGCTTTGAACTCCAAGACACTGCCCAGCAGTGCAACCAGCTGGGTGTTCCTTAACACTTTCCTTCCTCATCCCTGAGCCAACCCAAAGCCCATTTCCTTTTCCCCCCATCCACCTGGCTCAGTTTAACACCTCAGCAGGTGAATTCCCAGCAATGCCCCAGCTCCCACCTCCTTCTCCATGCCCCACATGGCATTGCTGGGATCATCTTGTCCACCTGCCAAACTTCTGGATGAGGAACAACCTGTTGCTTTTCCCAGTTCCCTGGAGCTCCTGCTTGCCCTGTGGTTACTGCCACATCCCAATTAGGCACAATCACTGGGTTTGGTTTGAATTCTTTCCCTTTCTTCTCCAAGCTGGAGAGTAAACTGTGCCTGGAGACAGCTTGGGAAGCACATTCTTCCTACAGAGGAGGTTTACCCACCTTCCAAAACAGAGGCTGGGTTGGAAAGGCCATATGAGCCACAACACTGCAATTTTTCCAGCAAAAATTTTACAGTCCCCAAAACCAGAGGCTGCTGTGGGGCTTGTTTTGTAATTCAAACCAGAGTCTGCGTTCAGCTGCAATGTTGTTGTGGTACAGTCCCTCAGATTTGAGTCCAGCTTAAAAGATGACTTAAGTGTTTTCCTCTGTGAGAGTATCTGGCACAGTGCCACAGAAAAGGCACTGAACGTGGCCTCGATGTTCTTTGTTTCCATTTCATGTGGATTTGTCTGCCAGGGTCATATCTCCCAGCTGAGCTACTCTTAATAGAGCTTTAACAGGGGCCAGAGCAGCAGATTAGAGAGAAAAATCGAGGAGAAAAAAACCCCAAAGCACCATAAACATCTTCCCAGTTGCATAAAGCCACACACACGGAGGGAGGAACCTCACTGAATTTTAGAGATGGTCACTAAATCCTTAAAGCAGCACATTTTGCTAGTTTTCTCCCTTCAGATCACATACCTGGGAACATGAAGGATCCTACAAACACTCAGACAGGGCCAAGCACAGCCCATGCCTTTACAACCTGCTTTGATACATATAAATGAGAGCTGACTTAGGTCAAAACCCAAACCACCCTACTGCAAGTACAGCACAGGATGCAGCTCTTTTTCTCCTGAGCACACACATTTCTGCTTCATGTATGTCACAGGCTTGCTTTGCACATTGTTCACAGCCAGCCTGCCAGCAGCAGAGAGTATTATCTCATCACTAACAACCTCAGCATGCTTTGCAGCAAAGGAAACCAAAACAGCCCTGATATTTCAAGCCCTGCTGTTTGTATAACCTCCAGAAAATGCCAGCTCCTTGTGTACAAATCTAAACTGAAGAGGCCCAAGATAAATTATGACAACATCATGAACAACCTTGTATTTTTGGAAGAACATCTGCATCAGATTGCTCCTTCCTTCCTATTCTTTGTGTCCAGCACTTGCTAAGGTGGAAACAGGTAAGAGGTGTTCAAAGCTGACAGCAAAAGACTCCTGATCCAACCCCAGCAAACAAGAAATGAAACAGAGGAATCGCTCCAGAAAGCTCCAGCAATGCTTAATGCTAATCATTGACATTTAAATGTAGACTGAACCAAAAACATGATTAAGTGAAAGGACTAATGAACCATCATAACCACTTAGATAAAGCTCATCAGCCCAAAGCCACACAGAAAAGTGGATCCTGTGTCTGAGCAAAACCTGTTTTACACCACACACAGCTCCAGCAACAGCCTGATCCCGTCCCCATGCTGATTCCACACAGGTGCCACCAGGGAGGAGGCAGGTTTAATCCCCTTAGGATAGATCCAAGCTCCCTGGCATTGAAACAATCCACTATTGCACCCCCAAATCCCTAAAGTGATCCCTGCTTTAGCTCCAGTGTGAGGTGGTGCCACCCATTTCTCCTGAAAAGCTTCTCAAAGAGCCACATGACGGCCCAAACGTGGCCCAGAGCCAGTGGAGCACCAGGAAAATAAACAGAACAATGGAACATGAGTGGCAGAGGGAGAGCAATTCTGAGGCTTCAGCAACCTGCAGCCCTGACAGCTTGGGCTGGGGTAGATAATTTATTTCTGCCTTTCCTTTGGTGCTCCCCTCTCCATTTTCAAATGCTCTGTGTCTCTTGTCACCTCCCAACTCGTTGGAACCCCCATCCCAGCTTTGCTGCCACCCTCACAGCTCCAGCAGGACTCAGCACCCACCCACCCACCCTCCTCCCTGGCACCCCAGTGCCCCCCACAGACCCCTGCCCACCAGCCCTTTCCTCTCAGCAGCATTCCACGGACCTCCCCAGCATCCCACAGTTGCAGGAGCATTCCCCACCATTTCCAGTCCCAGCCCAGTCCCTCCCAGCACCCCAGCCCTGTCCCACCAGTGTTCCAGCAGCTTGCTCTGCTCATTCCCACCAATCCCCATCCCAGTCCATGCCCCAGCACCTCCCCTCCCACCACACCCCAGACCTGTGCCTCCTCCCAGTACCTCTGCACCCACCTGCCCAGTCCTCCCAGTGTCCCCTCATTCTCTTCCAGTACACCCACAGTGCCCCACCCAGGTCCTCACCAGCAACGCTCCACAGCCTGTTCCAGCCTCCCCTCCCAGTACCCCACCAGTGCCCCCCACCTCCTCCCAGTATCACCTGCCACCGTCCCCACAGTGCCCTTCCCCACCTGTCCCAGTCCCCCCTCCCAGCACCCCACCAGTGCCCTTCATCTCCTCCCAGTATCCCCTCACAAGACTCCACCAGTGCCCCACCCCATCCCAGTCCGCCCTCCCAGTACCCCACCAGTACCCCATCAGCGCCCTTCACTTCCTCCCAGTGCCCCTCCCTGTGCCAGTCCCCCCTCCCAATACCAGGCCCTCACTTCTCCCAGTATCCCCTCCCAGTATCCCCTCCCAGCGCCCCCGCTGCCCCTCCCAGTGCCCCTCCCAGCCCTATCCCAGTATCCCCTCCCAGTATACCCTCACAGCCCTATCCCAGTCTCCCCTCCCAGTCTCCCCTCAGCCCCCTCCCCATCCCACCCCAGTACGGCCCTCACTCCCCGCTCCCAGTACCCCACCAGTGCCCCTCACCTGCTCCCAGTATCCCCTCCCAATGCCCCTCCAGTGCCCCTCCCCGCCCTATCACAGTGCCCCGCTCCCAGTGCCGCTCACCCCTCCCAGTATCCGCCCCCAGTTCCCCCAGTCCGGGCCCCCCTCACGGACCGCACTCACCGCAGCGGGGGCGGCGGCGGAACCGGAAGCGGCGGGGCCGGGCGGACTCGCGAGCAGCGAGATCAAACCCTCCCCAGCCCAGAGCGGCCACGCCCCGCCACCATAGAGTCGGCGGGCCGCGGGCGGAGCTCAGGCCGCGCGGCGCTTCCGGGGTGGGCAGAGCGGTGCCTGTGGCGGGGAGGGGGGGCGGGGGCGCCCCCTGGCGGCGGGGCGGGCGCGGCGCGGCCATGGCGGAGGTGGGCGCTCACCTGACGGGCGCCCCGGGCGCGGCGGACACACCGTCCGTGTTCGAGGCCGTGGCCCAGGACAGCCTGATGGCCGCCGTGAAACCCGCCCTGCAGCACCTGGTCAAGGTGAGCCGGGGGAGGGGAGGGGAAGGGGAAGGGAGGGGAGCGGGGCCCGGTGTAGCTCCGGCTGCCCTCACAGTGTGGGACAGTGGTGACCGTGCCTTAGGGCTGTGGGAGTTTGTAATTTAGCACTTCACTCCACTCTCCCTTCCTTCCCTGTGAGGGCGGGCAGGCCCTGGCACAGGCTGCCCAGAGAAGCTGTGGCTGCCCCTGGATCCCTGGAAGTGTCCAAGGCCAGGTTGGACGGGGCTTGGAGCACCCTGGGATAGTGGAAGGTGTCCCTGCCCATGGCAGGGGTGGGATAGGATAGGCTCTGAGGTCCCTTCCAATGCAAACCACTCCATGATTCCTTGATGTTCCCGATACATGTGCTGTTCCTGTGTGGCAGGAGTAAAGCACTGTGCAGTGGATGTTGATGTGCACTTGTGGCATTAATATGGAATTTACTTTCAATGTGCATTAAAAAAGGGCAGTTCTGTGCAAGTTCAGAGTTGGGTTTGGGGCAGTGTTACTCTCAGTGCTTTTCCATGAGCCTCCTGCCAGGGCAGCTCCTGCATGTTTACCCCAGACTCACAGCAATGCTGCAGTGTAATTTACTATCAGTTAGCTTTGCATTCTGCTTTCTCCAGTTGTTGTACTTAATTTCTTTGTAAGCTGTGGCCAAAAATGTCAGTAGTTTTAATTTTTTCTAGGTCACTGTATGCTGTTATCAGCTGGTCCCCTTTCTATCAGGTTACAACTATTCAGTGTGAGCTAGCAGTATTTTAAAATAAATATTCACTGACTGAAAAAGATGATATTCTAAAATTGTTAGAGCTGCTTGTTACAAATGACCTTCGTGCAATAGTAGGTTATTTTGTTTAAATAGAAGGCTTAAAAATAAGTTCATTTCAGCAGAGCAGATTTCGACAGAGAATTGCTCGACCATTAACTGAACTGATGAGCTTGGGAACAGGAAGGAATTCCAGGGCTGCTCCAGGTTTAGTGCCAGCTCTTGGGGCAGCCAAGGAGGAGAAGGGCTTGATCTTTTCTGTGGGAGTAATTGGGTTGGGGAGAACCTTGTGAATAACCAGAGAGCCAGGGAAGGATGGAAGGAGGAGAGATCAAAGTGACCAACATGATGGAGCTGGGAACTGCTCCAGAGAACAACAGAAAACTTGTAGCCTCATGTTGGACTGTATCTGATGGTGTTTCCCAAAAAAGACAAACCTCTGTGTCCATCTCTGCAGTCTGGCTCCTCTCACCTTAGATATGTGCCTCAAGTGCATCTTTTCCCTTCAGAATTCTGTTGTTCAGCCTCTGTGTTCAGCCAGGCTGAGAGATTCATGCCCTGGCTGCTCTTCAGCTTCTGTTTCTGGCCTGGTGAATATTTATGAGCAGTAAAACATCCTGTCCAGAATAGTTAGTAGCAGAGGGATCATGGTAGGGAGGTCGTGTCCTCGGTCCACCCAGGAGCTCTCAGCCATCTCATTCAAGTGCCTGAACTCGGGGTTAAATGCTGCTTCAGGAAAGTGAAGCTTTTTTCCCCCCTCTGGGCTTGTATTTAAGAATTATAGGCAATCTCTTTTCTACCTGTAGTAGAGTGGGAACAGTAATGAAATAGCAAAGGTTTTCTCATGAGAGACTCCTCCAGAAGAGCCAGTGCTCAGTGCTGAGCAATCTCCCCAACAGGAAATCCAACCAACCCCATCTGTAATTAGCTTGGCATCCATTCTTTCAGCCACTTTTCTCCCCCCTTGCTAGCACACTTCCAACACCTCTAATTTTAGACTGGATGTATGTATGCAGATGGAGCAGTGCCAGAAGTGTAGTAATATGCTGAGAACTGATTTGATGGAAACGTGACTGGTGCTGATGGAAATGTGCCCAGCTACCCACACTTGGAGAGCCAGAGAGAAGTCGGAGGGGGCTGTGGGTTGGCATTGCCAGTTGGGTGGGTTTCCAGCACCAGTGTCTGTCACAGGTGTCCACGGGCTGCTCTGCTTCCACCCAGAGGGGCCAGGGCTGCATTTGTGCAGCAGTTTGTTCATGTGCTGGCTGGGAGCTGAGCTGCTGCAGGGCAGGAAGCTCTGCAGAGGGATCTGTGCAGGCTGGATCCATGGGCTGGGGGTGACAAGGACAAGTGCTGGGTCTTCCACTTGGGTCACAATAATGCCGTGGAACACTCCAGGCTGGGGGAAGAGTGGCTGGAGGTCTTGGCACCCTTGGGGGTGCTGGTGACAGCAGTTGGATGTGGGCCCAGGTGGGCAAGAAGGCCACTGGCCCCTGGGCTGTGCCAGCCTCAGGGCAGGGACTGTCCCTGTGCGGGACAGGGCTGAGGACACACCTCAGATCCTGGGGGCAGGTTTGGGCCCTTCATGGCAAGAGACACTGAGGGGCTGGAGTGTGTCCAGGGAAGGGAAGGGAGCACCAGGAGGAGCTGGGGGGGCTCAGCCTGGAGAAAAGGAGGCTCAGGGGGGACCTTCTGGCTCTGCAAGTCCCTGCCAG
>JAWWEE010000048.1:6311888-6332131 GCA_035221455.1 Xenops minutus | reverse complement strand
GAGACTAACACATGCCCAGTTCCTGATCACATCCCAAAACCTGCCTGGGTGGGGAAGACCTCCTGGCTTGCTTTTGGTGAGTGGGAAGAACTTTTAGGGAGGTGGCAATGACAGGGAAGGTGTCCCTGCCCATGGCTTTAACTGGATGGGCTTCAACGCCCCTTCCCACCCAAACTATGCTGAGATCCCTTCTGGTTTATGTCCCTTTCGCAATAGGTGCTTGCCGAGTCCAACCCTGCCCGGTACGGCTCCCTCTGGCGCTGGTTTGATGAGATCTACGTCCTTCTGGATTTGCTGCTCCAGCAGCACTACCTGGCCAGGTGCAGCGCGTCCTTCTCGGAGAACTTCTACAGCCTGAAGAGGATCCCCATGGGAGAGGGCACACGGCAGCCCCTGGCCACGGCTGGCCTGCCAAAGAGGCAGCACTGGAAGTCTCTGCTCTTGCTGGTTCTTGTTCCTTACCTGAAAGGCAAGCTGGAGAAACTGGTGTCCAGCCTGAGGGAAGAGGACGAGTACTCCATCCACCCTCCATCATCATCCTGGAAGCGCTTCTACAGAGCCTTTCTAGCTGCCTACCCCTTTGTAAACATGACCTGGGAGGGCTGGTTTCTTATCCAGCAGCTGTGCTACATCCTTGGGAAAGCTCAGCATCATTCCCCCTTGCTGAGGCTGGCTGGGGTCCGCCTGGTCAGGCTGACTGCAGAGGATATCCATGCCCTGGAGACAAAATTGGCTGGAGCCACCTCAGGTCAGGCACACAGGTATGTCAGAACCTGCTGCCCTCCAGGGGGTTCCATGGGTATGGTAATTGAGAGGTGATGCTGCAAGGTAAAAGTGCCTCATTCTCCAGAAATTCTTTGAGATGAAGAATGGCAAAATGTGCTCCAAAAGGGCGTGTTGTTAGTGAAAATAGGAAACAAGAAGGAGGGATTAGCTTGACATTTTGTAGTAATGAAATTGCAGTGTTTGGGGGCCTTTTTGGGCATGCCAGCCTTTATCCTTTTCAGTTTTTACCTCTGTTTTTCCAACAAGGGAAGTGGATTGCAGGAATGTTGCTTAACTCTTTGATTTTCCTGAGCAGCAGCTAGTCATGACCACACTTAATACCCTATAAAATGATCATCCACGAGTGAAACACTCTGTGGTCCAGGTCCCCTCAATCCAAACTCTCCTAATTTAGACTTCTGAACAGAAGAGGATTTGGATCTTTCTTAAAATACAAGGAATCTGAGAGAAACATCCTAGCAGGTGCCTCATTGCAGACATGGGACACATTGACCAACCTCCTCAGCGTTAAGGAGCTGTAGGAAGCAGTGACTCCCCAAGTACTTCTTTCCATGGTTTCTAGATGGGTAAATGTGCAGTAGTAACCATCTCTCCATGCTTTCCTCTCTGCTACAGCTTTACATCACGAGTGCAGTTGGCAGCGAGGAAAGCTCTGGGTGGCATTGCCTTGTCCCTCTCCACTGGGCTGTCTGTCAGCGTGTTCTTCCTCCAGTTCCTGGACTGGTGGTACTCCTCGGAAAACCAGGAGACCATCAAGTCTCTGACAGCTCTCCCAACTCCTCCACCCCCTGTGCACCTGGAGCACGAGCCCAGCTCAGCTCTCCTCCCCACACTGAAGACCGTGTGCCCCCTGTGCCGCAGGATCCGCGTGAACGCCACGGCCCTGTCCACGTCCGGCTTCGTGTTCTGCTACCGCTGCATTTACAGCCACGTGAAGGCTCACCAGCGCTGCCCTGTCACAGGTTATGCCACAGAGCTGCAGCACCTGGTCAAACTGTACTCCCCTGAGAGCTGAGAGGCTGCTGGGAGCCTCCATCACCCCTTCTTACATCCCAGGGAAGAATTCTGACCTCTGCAGCTCCTTTGAATTTGGTGGTACATCAGCGTTGCTGCCTCTGTGCGTTCTGGCAAGGCTCTCCCCTTTGTTGATAAGTTGTTCCAACATCCTGTGGCAGTTCCAGAGGGATCAGACAGCCCCAGTCTGTCAGCCAGCACAGAAATGCTTTCAAAGACCAGCTGAAAGAGAAAGAACATTGATTTGGATAAGAAGAATGCAGATGTGAGGATCAAAAGACCAGCACTGGTAGAAGTCCTGCTCGAGGGCATGAGCTAGCAAATTAAAGAGGGAGGGAAATTCTCCAGCAGAGTTACTCTTCCCTTAGCAGCTTCCCAGGCCAAAGCCCTGGCCCTGGTGCTTGTCAAAGAGGTGGAGACAGGCTTAAACCTCTGCTCTGGTCAGGCTGCCCTTCAGCCTCCTTCATTTTCAGGCTTTTCACCACTGAATTAAGAACATCACACCCCTAATTGCCATCAACGGCTCTAAATGAAGACTTGACTTGTTAAAGGAACAAGAGGTCATATGTACAAATAAGGATACAAGAGGAATTTCTGCACAAGGGAGGAAAATGACAAACCAGATTAAAACAGAAACTGACAAATGATGAGAGTTCCTTTTTGTTAAATAAGTCTTTGCATTCATTATTATCTGCTTTTATAAAGCGAAATTCTTTCTTGATTGAGAGCCTAACTTAATTATTTTCTGGTTATTGGAAAAACAGAGTTTACTCCTCTAGGGGCCTTGTTTACATAAGAGAGACCAACTGAAGCTGCTTTCATCTTCTCATTTGATGATAGTGGATGTAAAATTAGCATTTTGTAGGCTGAGAATTGTCAATCTTTAAGTATAGCATTGCAATTATTGCAGTCCCAGCCACATAGCACATTCATATCAATACAAAACATCCTTTCACTGAACACAGGAGGAAAGAACACCTGTGTGGCATGGCTGGTTCCTGCTTGACACCTGATTTTTCAGGATGGTTTTTCTTCCTGACTCTAGGGAGCAGCAGTGCTCCAGATACCACAGTGACAATTCTTACAGAATACAAGAGCAAGGTTTGCTGCACAAAGTACAGGTTCTTTCCAGATTAAGAGATATCTTCAATCATTTAAACCACAGAACCAGGCATCTCATTTTCCCCCTACTTTTGCTCTGCTTCAGAAGATAAAAATCTCCAATATCCTCCCTCATCTGTAAGCAAGATAGCAAGGTTATTGAATGATGTGGGAAAATACAGTGATTTTCATTCTCCCAAAGATGCTCTGGAAAACACCTACTGTAACAAATGAGATTTGCCCCTGACAGTTGTCTTATTATCTCTGTGCAACTTCCAGACCCTTCTACCTGTGGAATAACAATAAAAAGCGTCTCATTTCTCCTTTCTCCAGTAGTTAACAGGATCCATGAAAACACCTCTCTTCCTTTAGTGAACCAGTAAGGGCACACACATCTTACTGGAAGAGAAATCACATCAAGGTGTTAGATTATCTGAGATTTCAAATCACTTTTCACAGAGCTGGCTTTGGGTCTAGTATTAATGTCCTGTTGACTCCAGTGCAGCTGCTGATTTAAATAAGGGCTGAAGCATTTGACTTATGATTCAGTTTCACAAGAGGTTTATTTTCCTTTTACCCTTCCTGTAGTTTCCAAATTATCCATCTGCTGCTCAGGGAGAGGCTGGGCAGACCTGGGACAGAAGACTGACCAGTGCTGACTCAGCTGCCAGCACTGCAGAGCTCTTGGGCAGGTTCTGCACCATCCTGCCTCTAATCCACAAGGGTTCACTCAAGGCTGAACAGCACGACAGGGTTGCCTGATCCCACACTGCTCCAGGGCCTCTGCACCTCCTTCTCCCAGGATTAATCTCTTCCTCTCCCCAGAATGCCCACCAGCCAGGCCTGGCTGCCTTCCTGCCCCTGCCAAACAACACAGCAGTTCCAAGGCCTCCACAGAACCACACACATATCTAAGCCTCACAGTTCTGAGCAGCTGTAATCACTCTTTTCAACATTAAACTGCTCTTTAAATTAATTTTTACTCCTGAGTAGTGGGTGTTGAGCCCAGAATACTGACAGGCTCAGCAGTCACCTGGTGGATTTTATGTGTTCCTGTAGGTGGCTTCAGAATGCCAGCTTGGATTTGACTTCTTTGAAACCTGTCCTTAGTAGCCATTTATCAGGTTTAATGCTCTAAAACAAAACTAGAAAACCAATCAGGGTTACAGAAAAGTTCCCATTTACCCACTCTTTAACTGTAATAGTGTTCTTAAAGCCATGAGGGACTAAAGATAGACAGGGAGAGTTTTTTTCAGGTAACACCAACTTTATTAAACCAGCCTTTGAACTCACACACTAATTTGTGATTTCTATACAGTGATGTATCATACATACCCTCAGGATGCTTTGTTGTTACTTAATTCAGTTTCATCAACATTAAAGCAGCACTGGAGTTGCCCAGTACCTCACTAGCAGAACGTGACTCTGCAAGTCTGTTAAAAAATAATTAGTGAACTTAAGGCACATTCACAGCTCATCTAGACAGCGCTCAAAAAGTTGTGTATTAGCAATTGAGCTCCTTTTCTTATTTCCTTAACAAAAACCATGTGGCTTCTGTTAAGGGAAAACCACCATAGCATACTCCTAGGTATATATTCCCCATAGATGCATCCTTCTCCACAGGAAGAGAGAAATGAATGTGAAGATGTCATCAGGACCTAGAAAAGACCAAAACAACTGGATTAGAAAACAGCTCTCTCTTTTCCTCTCCTTGCTTAATTAGCCCAGCCTTTCCCCCAGCCTCAAAGGGACACTTCATGGAGAGTATTCCAAAAATACTCCTGGCTCCATGCTGGCAAATGCTAGATGAGAATACAGCTGAACTAGCTGCTAATGAGCATCTACAGGGCAGGCAGCTCAGACTCCACCTTACAGAGTCCGCACTGCACTTACAGAGAAGCACAGGGAGTTTCATGATCCATGTCATACATAGGAGACAAAACAAGAAACCCCCCTCACTGCAGGCTCAGTCCTAAACCCAGCACTGCAGCAAGATGCTTGCTGGGGTTTGTGTATTTGCTCTACTCATTTTTCAAAATCAAGGTTTTATTTTACTACCACTAAAAGAAATTGCTGAAAATTCTTAGTAATTTTTTCCAATATTTTTGGGGGGGGCGCATCAAAAAGTTCCAAGAAGCAGCAAAGCCCTTTCCTCCAGCCGAGCTTAGCCTGAAGAAGCTCAGAGAGAAGATTAAGTGATCATGCCCTGGTCAGAGCAGAGACTCGGAGTCCCGGCAATACCAGTTCAGACTATACTTCGCTCATCATTGCTTTGGGCAAATCCATTTCCATTCAGCGAGGAGCCCGCTCCCAAGCCGGGGTTTCCCAAGCTAGAGGGTTTTCTCTCCCTCGGAGGATGAGCACGTGTGTCGGGAGCACATGGAGGGAGGCGACAGGGACATCCCTGCCGGAGCCCAGCTGGGGAACACAGCTCACGAGTGGGCACTGCCAGCACCGGGCAAAGCGATCAGGGGGACAGGAGACAGTGCCATCCATACCTGTAAAAGCTGCCGCAGTCGGTGTCGCTCCAAGGGCCCCGAGGCCTGTGTTGATCCCACCTTTCCCTCATGCCACCCCTTTGCACTCTCACAACTCCTTCCCTGGAATTTTCCCCCCAGGCTGCTGCAGCTCCTCAGGCCCCCAAGCTCCTGCATCGCTTCATTCCCTGTATCCCTTCATTCCCTGCATCCCTTCATTCCCTGTATCCCTTCATTCCCTGCATCCCTTCATTCCCTGCATCCCTTCATTCCCTGTATCCCTTCACTCCCTGTATCCCTTCATTCCCTGCAGCTCCTCATTCCCTATATCCCTTCATTCCCTGCATCCCTTCATTCCCTGCATCCCTTCATTCCCTGTATTCCTTCACTCCCTGTATCCCTTCATTCCCTGCAGTTCCTCATTCCCTATATCCCCTCATTCCCTGCACCTCCTCAATCCCCTCCTCCCCACACACCCTCCCTCCCCCCACTCATTCCTTCACTCTCTGGAGTTCAACCCGCCAGCCGCTTCCGCGCGGCCTCCGCCTCACTGCCCCGGTTCCCCCCGTCCCCCAGCCCTCAGCTGCCCTGCCCCGTGTCCCGTTATCCCATTATCCCATTACCCCATTATCCCGTTATCCCATTACCCCGTTATCCCGCTGTCCCCGTCCCGCTCCCCGCATCCCCTCACGCCGCTCTCCGCTCCCACAGGCCCGGCCGCGCGGGGGCGGGGCCTCCGCTTTGCCCCGCCCCCGGGGGCCAACAGCCAATGGCTGCGCGCGTCTCTGCCGGGGGGCCGGGCAGGAGCCAATAGGAGGGCGCGTTACAGGGGGTGTGGGCGGTGCCAGCGTTTCCCGCCCAGCGGCGCCCTGAGGGCTTTGAGGGAGCGGCGGGGCCGGCCGGGGTAAGGTGTGTGTTATGTCCGTGTTTTGGATTAAAAATTGCCGATAAATGGCTTTTAAACAGGCAATTCCCTCCCTCAGTTTCGGCAACAGTCAGTATGGGTTAGTAGAGTCCAGTTGCTTCGAGGAGAAGGTTTAGTGGGAGAAGGAAAACTCTGCCCTTCAATATCAATGGTGCTTTTTGTCTTGGTGTCAGAGATGTGGGTTAGATAAACCAACATATATTAACTCTGCGCAGAGCTGATATAAAGAACTTTGGAAAGGCAGATTCAAAATCCCTACAACTGGGTACCCAAAAATTGCAGGTTTGTTTAAAAGCAAACCATATTTTCCACCACAGAATGTGATGCCCTTGGTTTGGAAGAAGTCTTTATAAGCTGAATGTCATTATAAACTGAGTGTGGTGGTTACAGTAAGGAGGATGTTGTACACAGCTGGAATAACCCTCCAAATAAACTTGCCTTTAGGTCACTAAACCTATTAGCTTTAAAAAAATTTAAGCTTTTCTAAATTCAGGAAGTTAGAGGCACTTTCCATTTATTTTTTTTCCTTAATCAACACGCAGGGAAAGACTGTCTCCATGGTTCCTTTTATAACCCCTAAACCTCAGTATTTCATTGTGTTATGCTTATTGTGGGCATCACTGATATTTAATATTACCAGAAATAATCTACTGGGCTTGAATTCACATTTAAATCATTGCTGAGTAAGATTATATTTCCTATAAGTTTAGGGGCTTCCCCCCCAGAACTAAAGCCAGGGTCTGTGTTTTTCTGTGTGGTCCACAGAATGCATTAAGAATCTGTGCTTGAATGGAAATATTTATATAAAGAAGTTTACTGTGATGACCAACTGGTGTGTTTTGTTTCTTATCCTGCTTTTTCTGTATATGAGATATTCTGCCTCTTTGTTTGAGCAGCCCTGGGTAGTTTGCAAAGGGTGAAAATTCAGCCTGTGCTATCCATTACTCCAGTTATCCAGTTGCCTTAGATCCTCCTTTTGCTTGATGAAAGCAGGACAGGAATTCCACATGGAGCAAAGTACTGAATTTATTAAGAGTTCATCCACCATCCTCACACTTTGGCACACAAATTACCATAAATAAACAAAAAAAAAGCACACAGCTAAAATCCAAGCTATTTTCAGACTACAGAATGGAAGGCACTTAACCCTCTCTGTTCCACCATTGCTGGGAATTCCAGAAGTACCAGGAGCTGGAGGTGGACTCAGAACAGATTTCAGCTCACTTGAGTCTCCTTCCTGGAACATTTCCAACACAACTGACTCTTTTACAGCTGGGCCTTGAAGCTTTCATCATTATCAGCTGAATGGGGGCAGAGAAAGGATTTACACCTTTACCATCTGGGAATTACTCAGATGAACACTTTCCAGATTTCCCAGGCAAACGCCCTTCTTTTCCTCATACAGCTTCTGATCCTCCAAAGATGTCCTCAAACTATTCCATGCCTTGATAATGGCACTAGGTTCCCCTCAAGGCTCTCACTTCACCATATTTCTCCATAGCATTTTCACCCATTTTCAGCCTTTTTTGGTGCTTTTCTTCTCCTCATGCCTGAGAGAAAGGCTTGATCAGCTGATAATCCATGCACTTTGTGAGGCAGTCACGTGCTACATTAATGATGTGCTGTTTCTTGGGGTGATCCTCTTGCTTCCCAACATATGTCAGGATCTCCAGGAGCTCTGACTCCACCAGCTTCTTCGCCAGCTCTTTGTCAGCACTGATTAAGTTGAAGGCAATGACCAACCCTCGGTGCTGGACCTCCATGTTGTCATGCAAGCAGAGCCTCTGCAGGATTTCAAGCCACTGGGTGGTCTTTGAGGGAGAGAGAGATCATTAGTATTGACCTAAAGAATATCTCAAGCAAAAAAATGTGAGTTTGGCAAGGCATTGCTCAGCAGAAGGAAGAGCAGTACTCATGTCAGCTATGGTTGTTTCATTCTTTAACTAAGGAAACCTGGCCCCAAACATTTGAACCCAATTTTTTTTACACTAAATGCAGAACCTTTCATGGCACTGGCACCACGTGAAACATGTTTCATGTTTAGGCTGCTACATGATCTCTGTGCAAAGAATCTGACCAGAATGTTGACACAGCTGAGATGACCAAAAGCAGATCACACACTCCCCCACCCCAATCTTCCTGAGCCTCTCTTTTGGCCTGATTAATCATTCTAACAAGCTCCAGTGTCAACACCATCAGGTATGCAACACAACAAGGTTCAGAGTTCCCAACCATAGCTATTCAGAGACACTCAGCCGTGCAGGGTATGGGTTCTCAGGGCCTACAGGGAAGGGAGATGCTTTGGGATCTATAAAACTCAGTAGGTTACTGATGAAGCTCTTCTCATTTCTGAGTGAAACCAGGTTTGGATTTCAGGTTATTTACCAAAATGGACAAGGAGCATGCACACTCAGGTCTCAATTTCACCAAGTTCCTCTCTATCAAACTAGTAGACTGAATCTCTGTTCAGAGGCATTTTCACATCTGACCCAGGCCCTTCCCAGGGTAAATCCACACCGCCAATAATCAGAATTATGGTCCTACCACTTGAGTCATCTTAGAGCAGAGTTTCTTTTGTGCTGCCGTAAGCATGGCCAGGGCTCCTGCCGCTGCAACCTGGACTTTCTCATCATCCTCCCCACACAGTAACACCACCAACTTCAGCCGGTCGTTCCCATCAGCCACAAACCTCTCTTGAACCTAAAAAAAGCCCCCAGGGCACCCAGAGATAACACATTTAGGAATGGCTTATCACAGGGGCTGGTGCACACAGCCAGGTTTGAGACGCCCAGGGGAGTTACCTCCTTGCTGACCACCAGGTTGCACATGCACTCTGTGGCTGCCTGTCGAAGCTGGTCGTGATTCTCAAACATATAGTTTTCAATATCTGGCAGGGCTTTCTCCTTGACTATCTTCTGCCTGTGTTGAGGAGCAGTCAAATAAAATACATTAGGGGTCAGGCAATAACCAACTTATCAAATATTAACTGCAGGGAAGGCTTTGAAACAAATCAGTGTCCACAGCACAGGAGCTCATGATGTGGTTCATTCCCTGTCTAATGCAGATTAGGTTCTTTCTTTCCTGTTTCTGTAGGAAAATGTGCCACTCTCCTTATCCTATTTTATTAATCTTTTAGCTCTGAGACCTTTGTAGCTCTGCCAAAGGTAGCTCAAACTGACCAGTCTTCATAATCCAACAAGAAAAGTTCACTCCTGGAGAATTAAGAAAGTTAAAAATCAGTTAAACTCACCTAAGTTTGTCACTTCTTCCTGAAAAGTTAGTGAGACCTAACAAAGCCTCGTAGTTCTGGAGCCCATCTCTCTCTGTGTTCAGCAGGCTGACAAGGGGCCTCACCACCTCATAAACCTAAGAAAAGAAGGCATGTCACTGCTTTTCCAGCTCTCAGATTTTTATTTGCTAAAGGAATTATTAATACTTTTGGTTCTATTATTATTACTTTTTAAGCTTACCCTCTCCCCTGGGAATGCAATGTCTGGATTGGAGATAGCAGCAATTTTTGCCAGAGCATGAGAAGCTTTTATCTTGCCAACTTCTGTGCCTTCCACTGCCAGAGGTATCAGAGCCTGGTGACACATGGGAAAGCATTCAGTGCTCTGAGAAGGTATAAAGGATTGCCTTAATATATTAAAATAGGTTAAAAATATCCTAAATATGTGTCTATTGAAGAAATGGGTCTGGACAGCAGCTCATGGTGACGTCTTGCTTTTGTTCTCAAACAGGCACCCCACCAGAGCCTGTAGCTCACACACATTTGTTCCAAGAGCATCACTTTTTGGAGCCTTGCAGAGATGGGACTGGAGTGACAGTGTGGCCCCAGGGGCTCCCAGGGCAGCTTTTCTGTCACCATCTCTCACTGGTGACACCTCAAAGGCTCCCAGCAGGCATTAACTGCACATTAAAGCAATCACCTTTCCACCTCCTTGAGCCACAATGGTCCCGCGGTCCTTGGGGTCTTCACACAAGGCAAGAAACACCCTGTAGAAGCACAGCAACACTCAGTGAAACAGCCACGTGGCAGAGCAACAGCCAGTGTCCCTCATGGAAGGGGGATGAGCTTTCACAGGAGTGCCACAGCCACCAGGTAAATTCCAGGTATTTAACCCAGTGCCCATGGCACTCTAAGAGGAAGCAACAAATGGCACAGTAAGAAGTTTCCAGGCCTGTAAGATGAACTCTGTTCCAGTCAAAACCAGTACAGAGGACTAAAAAATCAAAATGCATCCTAGTAAGGCAGCCTTGTAAACCAGCTTCAAGGTCAGAATGTAGATTTTACAACTTTACTTAAAAAAATCTTGCTTTCAATCTTTTCTCTCTTTCATCTCATCCTCACAGGCAGAATGCCCCACCCCACGAACAAGGAGCCAGCCCAGGTGTCCATCTCCATGGCACGTGAGCTGGCCCAGCTCCCACGACAGCAGTGGAGGCACCTGGCAATGAGCTCCTTGCTCTGGTCCGTCAGGATGGCACTGTCTGCCTTCACCATGCAGGCCAGGGCAGAGACAACCCCGGCCTTCAGCAGCCTCTTCACCCGCTTCACCACAAAATCCTTCTTGTCCTGAGGGGGGAACATTGTAAGAGGATTAGCCCTTAGCAGCTGCTGTCCTGTCCTGTACCTACAGTTGGAGAGCAAAGCAGTTTCAGCCTCAGAGAAAGGAGACCTGAAGTCTGTGGCAAAGAAGGTTTTCAGATCGGAGCAGCTCCTCCCAGCTCCCCAGCTGTACACAACCCACCTTTGGATGCTCCTCAGGCACGTGCTGCTTGGAGAATTTTGCCAGCTGCACCAGCTCTGGGACCAGTTCCTTGGTGTCATAGCTGTTGGTACAGTTCACCAGCGCAGAAGCCACAGAGTACAAGATGGTCTTGTCACTTGTCTGCACAGAAAAATGAAAGCTTGTGTGAGGGTGAGGAGGACACAGCAGGGAAAGGGGTCTCTTTGGACTGTCATCATGGTGGTTTGCAGTAGCTGAATTGTTCTTAGCCTTATAGTCCATGGCAAGGAAAACCAAAAGTTTTTATGGTCATATAGGCTGTTTCACATCATCAGGTGCTGTCAACACCTTGGTGCTTTGGTTTTCATGCAGTTGCTGACAGTAAAGGTAGAAACAACCTTTCTCAGCCTCTGGAGAAGAGCAGGATGGTGACAGCCTTGAGGTGTCTGCAGGGCACAGGGAAAACTGAAGTTATGCTAAACTATGGGGGAGGGATTGGGGGTCACAGCCCCTCCTGACTGGGGAGACAGTGTAGGGCTGGAGAGCTGGGAGAACTTGATGCTACCAGAGGAATGAGGGAACGAGGAAAGGAGACAGACCTTGGCTAAATCAAACATAGCTTTCAGGGCTGGCTCATCTTCAACAAAGTCATCTTTGACATCTGCATCGAGGGTGAGATAGGACATCCCTTCCACAGCCCATTTCCTGGTGCGGGCATCAATGGCAGTGTTGCACAGCCACCTGGAAAAGAGACAAACATCCACATTTCTGTCTCAGGAGCCAGTCCTGATCCAGGCCCAAACATGTCCTCAGGTTCAGCTGCAGCTCCTAAGGCTGGGGATGCTTCCCCTTGAGAAAGACCTTCCTCCCATGGCCAGGCTTGAGGGATGTAAATTCTGCAGGGAAAAGCAGACCAGGACAACTACTTGGTGCTGCTTTGCCTTCACCATCCCACAAAACACAGGATGCCCTGCTGTCCAGTGTCTGCAGGAATGACCACCCATTCAGTCACTTCCTCACTTCATCCCACCTCCTTGGTTAGTCCACCTGGTAAATCTGCCTTCAGAAGGGACTTGTGCAAATGCAAGGTAGCACTTGATTAGGCTGTACCACTCTGGCAAAGAGTGGAGGGAGGCACCATGCCTGGTGTCTCCTGTGGGCAGTGAGCAAGGGAGAAGGCTCATCTGGATGTTGAGGAAGGAGGAACTTTGCTTCAGGCACAGAAGAGCTCCAGTTCTCCATGCAGTGGCTCTGGGGGCACTTCCAGCTGTCTGGCAGCAGCAACAGGAAATGAAGGCAACGTGTGGGCAGGATCTCACAGGAAAGGAACATATTGTATTTTGCAAAGTATAGGACAACTGAAGAAATAAACGAAGCCACTCACTTTCGGCACTGCTTGGCTAACTTCTCAGTGGACCCCTCAGCAAACTGTCGCAGGCCATAATCTGTGCCTCCTGCTGAGCCCAGCTTGCAGAGACCCTGAGGAGGATGAAGAAGATGTACCAGTGAGAAAGGCTCATTAACACTATCATATTGCTGCCCAAAAAAGCCTAGCCCCACACCTAAAGTGTGGTATCGGTTCTAGCAAAGAACTAACAGCTGGGACATTATTCAGTTTGTAGCACAGCAAAGGGATGTTTTGTGCTCCTATTGGTTGTCTTTAATGGAAGATTAACCAGTTTTGCCTTCAAAATTATCAAACATCCCTGTGCTCTCTTCCCTGTAGGGGGAAACACTGTAAACCATTACCCTTATGAGGTGAGTGAACCCAACCCATTCCCAGAACCTCCCCACTCTCCCAAGTCTGGGGTTAAGCTGATGAATGTGACAGGTGATTGAGGCAGGGGTTGCATCCTTACCACCAGGGCTCGGATTTTGATCTTCTCATTCTTGGTCTTCTTGTAGATCTCCTTCAGGAGGTTCACCCCGTTGGAGATGATGAAGGTGGCCCGGCTCAGCTTGGTGGAGGCGTGGATGAGGGCTTCCACAGCCACCAGCTGGTCAATCTCCCTCTCAGACCCACACAGGGCCACCATCATCTCCATCACGCCCTTCATGCCAAGCAGCTTGTTGCCTAAGTCAAACGGCCCTTGCAGAACTCCAGACACAATCTGGATGGCATGGAGTGTCTTATCCATGTTTTGTGGGTCGATTTTGCTCCTGCATGGGATAGAGGGAGTAGGATGTGGGACAGGAGTCGCTTACAGTTCTCATTCCCTTGGACAGGGAATGTCATCCCTCAGATTGAGAACTCAGCTGCACTGCTGGAATATATTGCTATCTGGGACAGAGCTGAGCCCAAATTCCTGCAAAGGCTGTGATCCAGCAGGATCTCAAGGAAATCATCATCTTCCAGAGCCTCCGTTTGGAATGTAAGTGGACTTCAAGTGCCCCATCTCACCCTGGAAACCCCCAGGAAGCCATTCCCAACTCACTTGATGTACTCCTCGCAGATCACCCGGTAATTGTCACGCTCAGGGTCGCAGCGCAGGTCATCGTACAGCTTATTGAGGAGGACAGAGGCAGTTAGCTGGGTGTTCTCTGTCAGGGGCAGGCAGTCAGGCATCTCTGGAATCTGGCCCACCACTTTCAGTATCTTTTTTAAGCCTGGAAGCAATGGAGTGATACGGCCGTCAGAGGGGAGAGGGTCTGTGCAAAACTCAAGATGGCATTTGTTGTTTTCTTGCCGTGAAATAGCCAGCTTGGAGGGTTTTCAATTATTCTGCAGCCTAGTCACATAAGTCTTGAACAGAGAAGGCACTCAGATGTTCACTGAGGAGAAGCTTCTGCTGGTGAGATTACAGTTTTGCAGCATCAGGCTTTTTTCCAGCTCTCAGAGTGAGATAAGCAAAACTGCATCAGGTCCCTGGATGGATCTGTTATTTTTGTCAGGAGACATTAAACCTACTGACCTCCAAGGCTGGAGGCTTTGACTGAGGAAAACTCAGCAACTTTTAAGTGATTCTGAATGTCTTAACTCTCCTTTTGCTCAGCTGTAATTAAATAACTTCCATCAAAATGGTAACATGCATTGGAATTAGTATAAAAACCGCACACAAATCCCTAGCCCTTGTCCACTTTTAGAATTGATCATTTTGTGGATCCACCAGGCTCAGCAGGTGCTCATCTCATCTTATGTAAACTAGACAATTTATCCAAGCCAAATCCTCCTAACATTAGCAAATACATTGGGAAAAACTAACCAGATGTGTTAGTCAGTTCTATAGAAAATCAAAAAGTCTTGATCACATACATGGGTTTTTTTCATAAAACTGTTTCTTCCTAGTAAGTCTAACTTTGCTCCAGGCTTGCAGGCACAAAAAGAAACCCTAGAGAGGATTTATTTTACAGGGAGGATCAGGTATTCAGGCAAGAACACACAGCTCCACATCTCCCAAACCAGAACAGGATGGTGGGGAAGGGCTCACCATTGTCAATGACAAAGATGGTCCTGCTGTTGTCATGGTCTTTTAGGTCCTTTCTCGGTATATTCTTGTTGAGGAGGTTGAGAGCTCTGTCTCGCCCTTGCCCAGACACTTTCTTACTGACCAGCATATCCAGCAAACGCATTGTGATCATCTTCAAATCTTTCTTAGTATCTACACAGAAGCAAAACAGTAGCAGCCAGTTACAAGAAATCATCTCTGAAAGCAGCTGAACCCAGTGCAAACCACACAAAGTCACTGTGCGGCTGGAACAGAGGTATTTAAGTGATCCATGAGCTTAAGGGCTGTGTGCAGGTTGTCACCCTGGGAGGCTGAAGGGTAAAGTCCCCTCTTCAAGAAAGAACAAGGAATAAGGTGGAACATCCAAGGAGCAGAGCCCTCCTGCTCACCCCCCTTCTCCAGCCAGACAGAAGGATCACCATGTGCTGTTACCTAACACAACAGCCTCCTCCTTGCCGTGGTGCTCCTCTTTCCCCTGGCCCAGCAGGCAGTCGGTGATGCTCTGCAGGAGGTTGCAGACAGCCAAGGAGATTTCTTCATTGTCTACTGACATCCACATACAAATGCTGTCGATGCCCAGGTAATGGAGAATGGCAGTGGCCTGGCCCCAGGGAGGAGAGAGCAGGACAGTGTTAGCAGAGGCCTTTCCTTCCTGTGTGCCTTAGAAAGGTCAGGCTCAGCTGGGACAAAGCAACTCTTTTCCTCAGTGAATCTCCAGTCAGTACAAGGCAGAGTTTTAATTTTTTCTCACTGCTCACAATCATCAGGAACTACTGCAATTTTCCACTCCCCAGGTGCAAGGCAATAGCAGTGAAGGTCCCAAGCAGCCTGTTCTTACCCGGGCCTTATGCCCTGTGCACATTCCTGAAAGTGTCCTCACGGCTGCCAGGATCAGCTCGGGATTTTTGGTTTCTATCAGCTGCAGCAGCAAGTTGACCCCGTTGTTCTGGAAAATCCTCTCAGCACCTGCTTCCTCTCGCCCCAGGACTATGAGGTTGTTTGCAGCCTGGGTAGGAGACAGAAGAACCAGGGGTCAGTGGCACAGCCAGGCCTTCAGAACACCTCCAGGCAGCTCTGGGAGGTGCTGGTGGGAGCTGTGGATTGGCCATCTCCTGACAGATGCAGCAGACCAGCTCAGACTCCCCCAGACAGTTTATCCAGGTGCATTTGGGATCACTTCGCCCTGCCCAAGAGGAGTGGGTCACTGCTTGGAGGGGAACATTTGGAGGCTGGCAGAGATGGACCTGAGCAGAGGTCCAGTGTGATCCCATCTCTAGTATTTCGGGAGGTTGGGCTGCCTTCCCTCAGCACAGGGGTGTTACCTCATTGGGATGTTTCCCCTCTCAGCTGCCCCTCTGAGTGCAGTTCATCTCCCAGCTCCTTCCCTCTCCACCCTCCGGGGAAGGTGGGGAATGGAATGCAATGTTGTGCTCCTTGTTGCAGCCTCTGACATGAAATAGCCATTTCGTCAAGTCCAGAGCAGTTCTCACCTTTTCTCGCTTTTCTTTCTCGCTGTTCTCATCAAGCAGGATTTCAAACATCTTCTGCACCCTCGAGTCCGTGGAGAACTGAATGCGCAGCTGTGCCAGGGGAGAGGGCATGGAGCATCACAGGGAGAAAATCAAGGAGCAGTTTCCCTTTTTTGCTTCAAGGACACCCCAGACCCTCAAACCACAGACCATTTAAGCTGAATAACAAAACAGATACCGCTTCTCAGCAGTCAGCATCCATTACCTGTCTCAGATTTATGGGCACAGCCAGAGACAGCCCTAAATCACTGTTTCTGAGACCTAGTGATGCAAGGGCTTCTTCACAGCAGCCCTGTAAAGGTAACTGTCAATGTGGCAGCTGCCAGACCCAGTCCAAAGCTGGTCCAGTTCCTTGCCAAGGCTCTTCCAAGACACTAAGGAGCAGGCCAACCTCTGGAGGGAGCTGCCACACTTTTTAATTTAACCCTTCAACCCAATCCTCAGATTTACACACATCAAGTATGAACTTCCAGTTGATGGTGCCTATCTATCCTCCTACATTGCTATGAGTTTCCAATATGACCAACAATCCACTGGTGTAACCCAGAGCAAGGACTTCCCACACCTGCTCTGTGACTCCAGGACCGCTCCTCCAGCATTTACCTTCTCCTGGATGTTGGCCCCCAGTCTCCTCAGGGTCTCCTGGAAGTTTTTGTTGCGGGGTTCGATGGTGGCACATTTCTGAGCATCTTTGAATGCTTGGTCCAATTTCCCCAGTTTTTCCAGAGCCTGGCTGCGCCGGTACAAGGCTTTAATATCCGAAGAATTGATGTCAATAGCTGGGAAAATGATCCAGAACATCAGGTATCAGAGTCTGCTGCTTGGGAATGGCCTGTGTAAACTGTGATTTGCTTTGAATAAGTGCCTGATTAACACTGATTGCACCATCACAATTAATTGGTACGTTATCTTTTGAACCTCCAGTAATTCCCTTGTGGCCTTAGCACTTGGGTGTTAGTGGACATCAAGGGATAAGGCCACAGTGGCCCAAAAGCAGATGTGAGAGCAGGCTGAGCACATGTACCCAGCAACACAGCTCTCCTTTCTCCAAACAGCCCCCTCCTCACCTCTAGATGCATCTGAGGCTGCCTTGGCATATTCCTCCTGTTAAACCAGAAAGGAGAGATTTGTTAGCCATGGAATAGCAGGGCATGTCCCCATTGCTGATGGGCACTGTGACCTCTCTGTTCCCACTTCCTAACAGGACATCCCAGTGAAGCCAGTATTAGCCTGTGGAAGGGAAGGAGAGCTGAGGTACCTTTGCATCACTGATGGAAGGGAAGAGGAGAAGGTGTGTGGTGCAGGTGAGACAACACATGCTGCTGAGGATGCAGCAGGATAATGGGCAGTGAAAGAAGAGGGAATACTCACAACAGCCTTGGTCTGCATTCTATCACTTCTGGATTAGTGAAAATTCAGGACCATGCAAGCAATCTGTTAAAATTCCACAGCCACTCCCTCCAGGCTGAGACAGTTTTGGTACAGATGCCAATAACCTTTTGTTTTACTAAATACATTTGCCTGCTCTTCTTGTGCTGGGACAAACAGCAAAAGCAATCCCAAGCATGGCTTACAGAGCACTCCCATGAGCAGGGAGCAGGCTGGCTACCAAAAGCTTTTGCTTCCAAGTGATTAAGTGGGACCATCTCTGAGCTGAACCCACATGCTCAGCCCCATCAGGATGGAAGCAAGGGCACAGCTTCACAGCTCTAACACCAGCCCAGAACATGCAATTTCAGACCAGTTTGCAAACAAACAGACAAACCACACAGTCCACAACTGGTGAACCTCCCTGCTCTTCTCCCCTTGAGCACTGCTCAGAACTGGGAGCTTTTCTCACCTTTTTGAGGAAGCAGGCTGCCCTGTTCCTGTACAGCACCGCCTGCAGTGCCTTGTCCTTGTTGAGCTTTATGGCCTGAGTGTAGCTTTGAAGGGCTTTCTCGTAGTCATTGGCCTGAAAATATTTATTGCCCTCCTCCTTCAGCTGGATGGGATCCTCCATCTGGAGAGCTTTAAGGAAACACATCAATGTGTGGCCCGTTTTCAACAGCCTATGTCACCCAGGGACATCTGCCCACTGCCCCAAGCTGAGTTTCACTATGAGACTGACATACAATTAACACACACATTAATAAAAACAGCTCACCAAAAATTAAGACCTAAATTGTTCCTGAAGGCTGTGACTTCTCAGAAGCTTTTCCCACTGCTGTAGATCCTTAGAACTCAAGCAATACAAGAAAGAAAAATAACAATAAAAAAAGGAATTAAAGAAGTCTGCCAGCACTGTGGAGAGTCCGTGTGGCTCAGGAAAGAACTCGCTTCCCACTCCAAGTTTGGGCAGGACCTGGCAGCTCCTGCAGCCTGTCAGTGTCACCTGTCACCACAGCCTGTCCCCTCCTTGTCTCTCTGTGCTATATATGCCTGGGGAGGGCTGGGAGGCACTGTCAGCTCAGGGGGCACCTCCCTGTACATGGGCAGCACCTCTCTGCAGCAAGAGGGGATCCTCTCCCATCTGTGGGGGCAAATCTCCCCTTCCCTCTGCCTGCAGAGCTGCACAGGGTGTGGGGGGCAGGAACAGGGGGGTTTCCTGCCAAAAAAGCCCACGGCTGGGATGACTGACCCCCGTCACAGTGCTCAGACCCTTTTCCCTTTCTATTTAGGGAAGCATGAGACAGCTGAGTCTCAGGGACAAGTGGCCCCACGCCAGCAGCTGCAGCAGCACCCAGCACCTTCCAGAATTCCCTGGGATGGAAAGCTGACTGACATCCAGTGCTGCCTCCTCCTCCTCCTCCTCGCAGGGCCTTTGGGAGCCCATCCCATTGGAAATCTCACCCGTGTCTGGCACTGCTGCCTCTCCTCCTTCAACACGAAGACAGGTCTGTAGGGGCATATATGGACCCAGTGCTGTGAGGAGTGGCTCAGAGCTCAGTTTGAGTGACACCAGTAAACAGAGCAGCAACGAGCCCCAAAAGAGTTGAACCTTTCAACTCCACTGTTTCCCAGGGGTCACACTCAGTCAGGAATTCTTCTTTGTGACCTATCTCCCCCAAAAAGCAGGCCTTGCCTTCCCTAACAGCATCCCATCTGTAAAGCAAACGGGGGAACTCACGGAAAGATGGGGAAAGGACCGAGGAGAGCACAGGCTGATCACAGAGACACTGCCAAGAGGAAAAATAGCAGTCTTTAATTCTGTGATCTACACTGTGGTTTGTGGACCTTACACAGGAAGAATTGGCACAGGACTGCCCTGCCAGGTCTCCTATTTGATTCGCCTGGCACCAGCAACACTGCTCTGCCCCTGGTATGCAGGCAGGGAGTGATTCCAAAGCAATTTGGAAATCCCTTCACAGCACATCCCCAGCTCAGGCAGCTCCACCAAGGGCAGTTCACACACCTTCACCTGTTTGGGGGTAGGTCCGAGGCACAAGGACAGCAGCTGTGGAAGGTGCAAGAGGCCATCCCTGCCTTGGATAGACCCAGTGCAGTGGCTTTTCTAGGATTCACATGGATTAACACACCAGAAACCCCTTCCCACTTGGCTTTAGGTACTGGGAAAGGCTCATCTGGCTTCATTTGAGTACTCTTGGAATATGGCACAGCCTTTCTCATGTCAGCCAGAATAATTAATTGCCAGAAGTCGCAGCACAGCAGGTACTCCAGCTAAAGTGAGTTACAAAATAAAACGGTGTTTGATGCTGTTCATGCTCAGGGCAGAGCTGAGAGTACAGGGCAGGCTCAGCAGCGAGTGCGGGGAGCCCTCTTCAGGCCTCGGCTGGGAAAGGAAATTAATAATAATTTAAATAGAAAAACTTTTCCAGGATAAATTCAAGCCCCAGGCAGCTGGAGGAGGGGGACACGGCTCCCCACACCTGCAGGGCAGCAGAGACCCCCAGCCCTCCGTGCACTTTCCTGTTCCCCCCTGCAGCACTGGCGGATGGGTCTGGGCAAACCCAGCCCTGGGAAAAGCACCGAATCCCGGGCATGGTTTGGGTTGGAGCCCCGGGCTCCGCAGGGTCAGGCGGAGGAGCCGGGGGAGGGAAACACATGGGAGCAGAACACGGAGCAGTCCCAGCCCTTCCGCTGCCGGCAGGAAGCAGGAAAGGAGCGGGGTGCGGTGGGACACTCATGGTGGGGCTGGGCTGGAGAGGGATGGGGATGGGGACGGGGACGGGGACGGGGACGGGGATGGGGATGGGGAGGATACCCCCGCCCCGGGGATGGGGATGGGGATGGGG
>JAWWEE010000048.1:6260006-6302525 GCA_035221455.1 Xenops minutus | reverse complement strand
GGGGGGCGGGGCCGTGGGGGCGGCCAGGGTTTGGGATGTGGGGCAGTGAGGGGGCTGCCAGGGTAGGGAGAGTGCATGGGGCAGGTAAACGTGGGGCCATGAGGCAGTGGAGTTACCACTGGGGGTTATCCAGGGGCTGTGGGGTGAGGGAATGGCTTGGGATTGGGGTGTTGGCAAGTGTGGGGGGACATGGGGCAGGAGGGGCTGCCAGGACTTGGGGGGCCTAAGGGGAAATGGGGATGTTTGGGCCAGGACAGGGAGAGGCTGCAGCACCTGGGTTTAGTTTTGGGGAGATGGGGTAAAGGGAGCACTTGCAGGGTTTCCCTAATGAGGGTGAGTGGGATTCTGGTGCAGCTTCTTTTGTCTTATTTAAAAAGTGGCATTGAGCAACTATTCCCTTCTCTGAGTTGTGCTCCCAAGGGCACTCTGGGGTTTCGTAGATTGTTCTGCTCAAGTTGCTATGAGAGCTGAAGAATTCTGGATAAGCACCAGCCTCCTGTAGAGCTCTTTGCTTAAATTGTTGTCTATTTGCATCTTAATACGTCTAAGGTGTAATTTGGTGTCAAGGATCCAAAATTGTTTCTTTCTCTGCCCATCTTCTGCTCAGACTTAGGGGGGTGGGGGGGCGGTGCAGCAAAGTGCAAGTTGAGCAGGTCCTTCCTTTGTCACAGAGAGCAAAAGGAGTTCAGAAAATAAAAGTACTGGAGCGTTTCTCAGAGCAGTTTGTTCCTGTAAGCAGGTCAAGGTGTTTCCTGTGGGGAAAGTATTGACTCATCCTCCGATCAGTTTCTTACCAGAGTTCCAGTGACTGCAGGTTAATAAATGTCAGCTCTGCAGTGAGAACACACACGCGGTCCTGTCTGAGCCTCCTCAGATCAGGGACTTGATAAAAAGGCTGAGAATGGACTGTGTGATAAATAACCAGTTGCACTTCAGAGTTCCCCGTGTTTTCAAACACTGCAAGGACAGCTGGGTGTACTTAGGTAACGTAGAGCCAAGTATAACATTAAAGGTAGATAGGAGTGGTTTAGTTTTATGGTTCTTTGGTTAAACTGTGCCCAGGGTAATGTTTAATTGGGTGGGACAGAAAGGTTTTATTTCTGTTTCATTTGAGCTCACTTCCTATTCTCTGACACAGAGTGTCTTCTGTGGGGAGCACAGGACATGGTCTGGGTTTCACAACTGTGTAGGCACTTGTGGCAGTTTTCTGTTCTTTCTAACCTGGTTAAGGAACTGGTAAAGCAGTGGATCTACAAAAAGCTTTTCTAGCTCTCCATGTCATTAGGATGGGGAATGACAGGTGCATTGTATGTGGACATTTAATTGTGTTTACACTGCAGTCGGTTACATTTCAAAACTTTGAAGCTCAGATTTTAAGATAAAGGATCATTAAGGCATATACATGATTACATAAACAAAGAGTTTTAATCCTTTGTCTTTCCACCGTTGGCTTGTTTTCCTAGTGCTGAGAAGTGGAGCAGAAAGCTGTGAGCTTTAAACGTTCCTTACAAATTCCAGATCCTTGGATTTCCCTACCTCCACTCATCAAATCCTGAATCTCCTTAACACATGTGTGTCCACAGTGAGGGGGAGGGGGAACTTGTAGTCATTTTTTGTAATCATAATTGCTTTTGGTAGCACAGTTGGGTGTAATGAAACCAAACAATCACCTTTGGCTGTTGTGTTTGCCATTCTGGGCAGTTCTCTCTGGTGCTGGGAATCCTGGAGCAGTGACCTGGCTGTATCTGTGTCTGCAGATCCACTCAGCTGTAGCAAGTGAAGTTTTAATTAAAAGCTGATTGCCTTGACAGTGGTGTTCATGGGCTAATGCTTAATTGCTCAAGTTATTGCTGAATTGGATTAGTTTTAAAGCCATCATTAAAGTATTGTAGGGTAGAAAAGCCAGGCTGGCTTTCAGTGAGGGTCAGTCTTTCTCATTGGCAGGTGTGTGTGATTGGGCTCCTAAAATGAGAGCTGAATGCAATACTCTGCAATGATAGTAGAAAGGAATAATACATAAGATTTGTTTTGGTGGGGTTGGTGCTCACTAGTTGAGTTTGACTGAAATCTGCCATCTTTTCTTTAGGTCTTCAGTTTTCTCTTTATTGTGGTTGACTTCAGTGTGGGTTTGTGTTGTTTTGTTTGCTTGTTTGTTTGTTAAATCATGTAATTTTCACTTGTGCAACTTTGTAGCATGGTTTGTTGTTAATAACAATCTGAGATTATAAACTCTTCAGTCAGGCTGGAGCATGATTTGTGCTGAACTGCCAGTGTTGTCTGTGGAAGGGTTATTAAACCTGTGCTGTGGACTTTGAACCAGTTTTTGCCTGGTGGAAGAGTGTAAGCAGATTGCCAGGGTCTGCTCTGGTGTTCCTTTATCTGTGTACCTGCCTCTGGCTCATTGAGGGGGCAGCAGAGCTGGGCAGGCTGAGTGACCCAGGACGGCAGCTTTGTGTCCTCAAGTCTAGCCAGGTAAAATGCTCTCCTCACCTAGTGTGTGTTGGTTTCACTGTGATACATGCAGGAAAAATTGTGGTTAATTAGGGTTAAGCTACTTTTACATCTCTTAGAGAGAGTGTTTTCACAGGTATGTAGCATACAGAATGGATTGGGTTGGAAGGGACCTTAAAGATCATCTCCTTCTACTTAAAGATCAGCTACCTCCATCTCTTCTCTAAACCTCCTGACCAGTCCTGAGGGATACAGACCCTGACCCAGGCATACAAAATCAGAAAATACATTGAACCAAGTACTCATTGCTTAATAGACACATTGCAGTAGAAGGATAAGGTGAGATGCAGATAAGTGTGTGTTTGTGCCCCTTTTTTGGACACAACTGTGTTGTGACCTGCTGCTGAGCAGGGACAAGAGGACCTGTGGGTCCCTGGTAGTGAGAACTGAGGATATTGCTGTCAGTCTGGGCTGGATACTTGAGCCTGGATGAAGTCTGGGGGTGGTGGTGCAGCCAGTGCCACAGAGGTCTGTGAGGCTGCTTTTCATCTGCCTGTGCTTTGTGCTCTGCAATTCCATGGACCCACATGGTGCCAAATGTTTTCCCAGCCCTCCCCTGACTGCCCACATCCATTGCAAAACCCCAGCCTGGCTCCTGCTCCCCTAATTCCAGTCATTAGCCTTGATAGCACCTGTCTGTGGCTCCCCATATCAAGCCTGTTTTCCTCCCCTTGAACTGTCATTGCCAGAAATCAGCAGTGTGAGCTTCCATCAGCTGGCACTTGGGGAGCATGGAATGCTCTGCAGGGTGAATAAGGGTGATCTCTGTTTCACAGGTGGGAGAATCCCATCACTGCTGAGCTGATGTCAGGACCAGGACTCATCTGCATGCCAAGGCTTCTAACCCCCTGATGGTATGTGCCTCCAAAACCAATTAATCAGTCTTCAGACAGCATTGCAAGGTTGGAAACTTATCATTTTCCTTAAGAAACAAAGAGTATGAGTGTCAGATCAAGAGTTCAGATTTTGCATTAGTTTTTCCCTTCTTTCTCAGCTGGTTTTGTCAGAACTGAGATGGCTCATTCTAATCTCTGAAAGGCCTTTTTGGCTTGTTAAATTTATGTTCCCATAAGGGAATTTCTTTAAAAAAATGGTTGTTTACTGAGACGCTGTTTATTCTTCTCAGTGTTTGTAAAATCTACAAATGCTTCACATTAATTGCTCTCGAGGCTTTCCCTTTAATCCAAAATAGTAATCAGGCTTCTTTCTCTAATGCCTTCTGACTTCTCTGCCAAATAGTCTTGGAATAGGAATTCTCACGTTTTATTTCAATGGAGACTAAAATATTAATTTAACATCAGGCTTTTTTTAATGCTGCCACCTTTTTCTTTATATTCAGGAAGTTGTGGGATGTGCTCATAAGAATATACTTAAGGAGCATATGCTTTGAATCTTTTAGTTCAGACTGAGGTTTTAAACAGGCAGATTTAAAATACTCTCTTTTGGGAGTAGCTTGTGTCATAGTAACCTATGTTGCAGGATAGTTCCTTTGTGCGTTATAATCTGTATTTACACATGGATGATTTCAAATTGCAGTGTCACAAGTGGTGTGAATCCACACTACTTGGTATGTGTGTGAGCTTTTATTGGCTTGGCTTTTCCCCAAATGAGTCAGAACCCCACGGAAGTCCAGGCTGAAACTGATGTGACACCACTTTCTGCTGATGTCAGAACACCTTGCTCAGGGAAGAATGACTTGCTGGCCTCTGTGGATGGCTCCCACGTGTCCTTCACCCAGAGGCTGGGGCTGCTGGAGTCACTGAGATGAGTCATTCCCCCAGCACTCTGTTTGAGGACACTCTCCACGAGGTTGCATCATGGGTTGATAAGTTTCTTTCCATGAACATGTTGGAGTTGTGGTTGTTTGGAAAACTGCTGGGTAGTGCCTCTCCTGGGCATGGGGAATGATGACCAGCAGGTTAATGCTCTGCTGTAGTTTGGTGTTAAAATAATCGTGGCTGAGCTGGAACCACGACTGGTACTGCTGCTCTGAGGCAGGGAGGAATTGCTGCTCCACGGGATTGCCTTTGAATTTGTTTTATGCACATCTTAAAAGGTAGCTTTTATTCATCTAGTGGAATAGATTTCTTTACAGACACTTGGATCTGATAATCTGGAGAACAAACAGGCCTGTGGGTTCCCGAACAGGTTTTAAAAGTGGCAAATTAATGGTTAAAAGAAGGGAAACATTTCTCTGTTTAGATGAACAAAATAACTTTTCATATTGAATTGTGAGCCTCTTCCTATATATGCCCAGGACTCTTGCCCAGCAGCAGAGACGGATAAAATGTCAAGCTTGATAGATTGTTGGAGCTGGTTTTTGGTAGTTAAACAATAATGAAGCTGTTGTGTGCTTGCAGGGAAACACTGTGCTCTGTGTACGGACTTGGGCCTGGAGAAAGTTGCAATTGTTCCAGAGAAGGGCAAGTTCTAAAATGCAGCTTCTGTGGCTGGTGGCACAGCTGCCCAAATCCCTGCCTGTCGTGAGGCCCTTGCACAAGCACTGCAGAGCAGTTTGGAAACAGTTTATTTTTCAGATTCCAAATAAAGTGTAGATTTCAAAGTGCCTTTTGACTGTGTAATCAAAAAAGTAGAAATTGACGCTGGTGTTTATGTAGGGACTGATTCATGCTCTCGGAGCTCAGGGCACAGGTTTCTGCCCGTCAGAGGCTGATACTTGCATAATTCATCCCTTCTGTTTCTCAGTTGTTGCAGAGGATCCCTGTCAGCTCTGTCAAATCTCGTCTGTCGCTGTGCAAAGGGCTGTGGGGTAGGAGGAATAAGATCTTGTGTCTTATGCAGAAGAGAAACAAGAGAGAGTTGAAGCAGGTATTTAATAAAAATAAAGCCCAGCACCTCAGCTTCCTTTTTGACAAACTATTTCTCTCTATTCCTGCTGTTATTTATATTTCTTGTTACTCTGACTTGAAGACAAATCACAGACAGATTTTTGCAATGGAAACACCTAAATCAAGAATGTCATTGTGAGTGAAGGAAGGAATTCCTGAAAAGAACTGAAATTTGTTCAGCTCTCTGCTGGGCTTCAGGAGTGACTTGAAGTGCCCACAAGGTAAGCACAGAGAGTGCAATTGCAATTCAAAGCAGCAGTAAACCACTACTTGTGCATAGCAAAATACCACACTTAAAAACCAAGTACTTGCAGCATTTTTATCTGCCTGGCCTGCCTTCAGAGACATCTTAAATCTGCAAATAGCTCTGTGTCATCATCCTGAAAGGTGCTGATACCATCTCTGAACTCTGGGGGTGAAAACCTCTTTCAAGGTTTAAAATGTGTGTATTCAGGAGATAACACACAGCACGTTTAAGCAGTGTTACCATTTCGGTTTGCTCACCTCTTGCTGCGTCAAAGGCCGTTGGTATCACGTTTTCAGACAATGTGTTCAACTGCATATAATGAAGCCTTTTCATACAGCAGAATGTAGGCCAAGCCCCAGTCTGGTTCATGAAAGGCTTTACTTTGTCTGAGGGAAGGAAGATGATTGTTCTTGGAACGAGGCCTTGTCCCTCTGTCAGTGCTGCTCTGCCCAAAGCCAGGGTAACTTGGTGAGACATTGTTCTGAAGGCCTAAGTTTGCTTTTTTGCTTCTGGATGTGGCTCTTAATGACACAAGCTAAAGCTTTCACTGCTGTGGCAGGAATAAGAGATACAGATTTGGCATTAAATCTGTAATATATGGTGGCATTTCCCAAAAATGCCCCTCATAAAAGCAAAGGTGAAGAAAAGGATATCAGCTACTACTGTCTACCGTATACTGGACTGATCAGCTTTAGCCCTTGATTATAGAGAAAACAGTTTATAAATATTTATTGAACTTTTGGAACTTTTAAGTAAAAGGGAATTTTTACAACCCACAAAAGATTTGAATTTTAAAATGTAAGCTGGACCTGCAATGCCTTTTGCACTTGTGTGAAATGTGAAGTTGGTGTCAAAATCATCCTGTCTTGTCCTTTTTCTCTACATTTTGTGTTTTGTTCTAATGTGAAGTTGTTAGGATGCTCTGCAGAAATGCAAGGAGGTCGTCCCCTCTCAGCATTTCTTCCCAGAAGTTCCCCACTTTTGTGAGCTGTGGTAGTTCTCTGAAAGTACTTAATTCCATTACAAACACAGTCCTGCTTTAAAGAAATTAAATACTCACTTGTTTCCATTCCCTGGTGGGGCATTATCTGCTTTTTACTTACAGCAAACTGAAGCACAGAGAGCTGAAGTGACCACATGCTCAGAGTGCCTGTAACAGATCCAGAAATTGAAACCAAAAATCCTCACCCTCCTTTGTCCCACGTATTTGTCCCGTTACTAATCTGAAAATAGTTACCCAATTGCATTTGTTGAAATTCAGGTCTTTTTTGTTTTAGATAGGGATATCTGGTCTCTGATTTTGTTTGTGTTATCAAAAATGGGGCAGTTTCTGCTGAACTATTGAACTGACACAAGTGGAGCTCAAAATAGAAGAAAGTTCATGTTGATGTTATCAGGTCAGTGGTGGAAAAGACTGTGTCATGGGGAACTTCTTGTCGTGTCTGCTTGTGCTGAAATGCCAGATAAGTTGGTTGTTTGGGATCTGAGGACAGAGGTGAAGATGTTTTGAGGTTTTATTTCAAAAATAAGAGTTCTTTTTTGCTAAAAGGCTGTATGAAAGTACAAGGCAGCTTGATGTCTGTTCCCAACCTCTGTGATAAGTTAGTCTGGTTTTATTCTTCATGTCCCAAACCCAGGGTTTAGTCTAATATGAAAATCTTTTCTGCCATTTTACAAAGTAAACAAACCCAGAATGGAAAGAAATGCTCCTCCCAGTTACAGAGAAACAAAATAACATTGTGGTGCTATCTGTGTCCTGCAAAGGTCAAGGAAAAAACCCAACAAACCCAAGGCGAATTAAAAAAACCCCAACCAAATGAAGCAGATTTATTGGTTTATAAAACCCAATGATTTCTGGAGCACTGACTCACGATGTCTGAATGCCTGGGCTTGCCAAAAATCGTGCACTGAAATGTGACCCTGAGCTGCCTGTGGGCCTGGGCCATATATGGGAAATTCCCTCTCCAAGACAAAGGTAGGGAATCCAGGAGCTGCAGGTCCCTGACTTGTCTGAAGCTTTCATTACCTCGGATCCTCCCAGGCTTTTGTGCAAATACATTTTACAGAGGTTGGATCCAGCAGTGATTCCAGGTTTGGCATTTTCTGTTTGATCCCGTGGATTGAGCAGGATTAGGTGAGCTGTGCCATCAAAGGGTGCCCATCCTGCCTCTGCTGGCACTTCACACAGGTGCTTAAAAGGCTTCACAAAGAATTGGAATGTTCTGCCATAATATATGTATAGAGACACGGCAATATAAAAGAACTACCTTTTTTGGGGATAATGGCTTTAGTTCTAAGAGACAAATATACATTTATTTGAGTGGGGTTTGCTTCTAATGTGGGTGAACTCCTGTGTGAGCTCTTGCAGAATCCCCTGAGGGTGTGACACCTCAACTCAGTAACCAAAAACTGTGACCAGATGGATGTTAGCTTTGTTCATGTTTAAGTTTGAATCAAGCCTGGATTGGAGGCTGCTTTGTTTTGGGTTTCCTAGTCCTTAGTGTTCTGCAGAGATTGAGGCTGGAAGGAGAGGGGCACAGCAATGGAACAAGGGTGGTGGTAAAGGAGCCAGTTTAGAATCCTTCAACCCTAGAAACAAACACTCTGTAGATGGCTGGAAATGGGCTCTTCCACGTGTGTCCCACGAATGCTGCGAGGAGCTCCTGCTAGTCCTGCTGGCACACACGGCATGGTAAGGCTTGAACTTTCCCTCAGTTTCCCAGCTCTTCCCCAGGGCTGCATGGAAGCAATTCTGATTTCAAGTGCTTCAGTGCTAAATGGAGACTGGCACTAAAGTCATATTTACGGAAATGCTCTGAATGTGCAACTTCAAAGGGCCTCTCAGAGTCCCACCTGTACTAACTTCCTGCACAGGAGGGTGGGGTGTTTTAACTCGACCACAGATGAGGTGACTAAACCGTAAATAAAACTCGCTTTTTTATTCCGCTATCTTTTGTTGTCTCAGAAACAAAACTAATCTTCAGGTTTGTATTCAATATCCCAGGCCTTTTTTTAACTCCTGACTAATTCCTAAGCATTTCTGCAGTCTGGGAGAGCAGAGCTTCCCACACCATTTCGGATGTGACGTGTGTGCTGGTCTTTGTACGTGTCTGCAGTTGCATTTTATTCTATTTCAGCACCTAGTTTGGATTTGAATTCAGGTTAATTTGGAATAGGCATAGCTCTGAAATGAGTCTGCAGTGTTTGTACTTGTTATGATGTGCCTCAGTTATATACATCCAGATCTGTAGCAGTCCAGCCAAATAAAAATTATCTTTTTTCAAGCTCCAGTTAAATAGGTTAGAGGTTGCCTGCCAGTCTGCACAGAGCTGTGGTACATCCAGTCTTACTGCACGTGCACTTTTCCACTTGTATAAATTCCATGGGGTTTAAATTGATGTTTTTTTTACTAGAAGCTCGTGGAATAAGCAAGAAGAAGAGTAGGTTTTGCATGTGAGGAATTTTGAGACTGTATTTTGATTTTGGAGGGAGAAGATTTAGAAGTTTACTGCTTAAAAATAAACCTGAAGCTTGACATGACAAGTAATTTAGTTTATCAGCAAACACTCAATTCTGGGTGTTGGAGACACAGTGACAGCCCAGAGTCTTTAGAGCATTAGTGCCAACTGCAATCCCAATTTCAGGGAAACTTACTGTAGTTCTGGCTGATCCTGTCCCACTTCCAGCCCAGTCTCAGCTGTTGGATGAGTAACACTGCAAGGCTTAAGGTTGTGCTTGTAACTGTCTCTATTTTGGGAACAGTTGCTGTAGAGGATTCCATCCCTCCAAATCCTTGTGCACCAGGTGGGACAGGGGGTTTCTGTTACATCACTGCAGTTTTCCGTGTCCCCATCTCTGCAGACTGGGATAAGGCCTTTTGTAAGTTTGAGGAGATGTGTATGGGATAATGCACCTCTTTCTTCTGCTTCATTCCAAAGATGAACTGGTGATGAATATGTGATTTATCCAGTTGGATGGGAGGTTTGTGCCCTCCTGTCACAAGGAAACAGTGCAGTTGTCATCATGGGCCTCTGGGGCAAGGACTTCAACAGAAATAGCGTGATCTCTCTTTATCTGAAGTGGGATCTCTAGTGATGAAAATACAAATTGACTTAATTTCTCCGTCCTGTTTTTTTCTCTAGCTCCCTGCACTTCCCCCGTTTAGGAGAAGAGTGTCATTAAAGCCATCTGACAGTGGTTACCTTCTTCCATGGTGGAAGCTGAGCCAAGTCAAAGCAGTTCCCAGGATGGCCCTGGGATCTGCTCTTCTTTGTTTGCAATACCCAAAGGCTGAAGTCACTTTGGCCACAGCACTCTTTTGCAGCACAGCAGAAACTTATTTTCAGCAACTTTCTATTCTGGGCATTGTAAAATTTGCTGAGAGAGTGAGGTGTTTGTAGCATAGACAGGAGGAGGAGGAGGACTCCCTGAAAAGCATCTGCTGTGCCTTTGGAGCCCCTTTCTGGCTTCCAGGTGGGCACAGACCCAGCAAACCTCCCCCAGCTTATGTCACATGGATGTCACAGCATAGTGGTCTAGGTGGGTTTTGAGATGAAGTCTGGAGAGTATGGAATGACAACCTTCCTGGAATAGAGCTGGTTAAGGAAGCCACACAGTTATTTAAATGTTCTGGTTTTCATTGAGCAGTTTATTGCTCCATATTGCCATCACAATTTTAACAGTGACCCACTGCAACTAAATCCGAGAAGAAATGTGATGATGTGAATGAATAGAGAAAAAAATCCATCATGGACTTTTTTCTTCATAATGAAAAGGACTGGTTGAGTTAGCAGTGATAGTCTAGGATTCCTGGACTGCTCCTTGATAATGTTTTCATGGACAGCTTCCACTTTCACTGCCACTTTTGAGTGTGGGATAAAGGACAGAGACACAGATACACCCACACAAGGTGCTGGAAGGGTGGGAATGGTAAAACCCCTGAGTACTCTGGAATCTTAGTTCTCCAGAGTTTCCTTTCTTCTCTCCCTCACTTGGTTCATTCTATATATTACACCTTACTAATTTGGTCTTGCTGATGAATATCAAACTAGTGTGAAAGTGCACGGAGCTTTTCAAATTCTTTTTCAACTTAGCAAGAGAGTGGAGGGGAGATAAGTCTGTCTGAGGTCACAGCTCATTCCTTGGGAAGAGGTATGGGACTGAGGAATTGAGATAGACTGGGTAAGAGAAATAATTTTCTAAAACCAGTCACATGATTTCATTAACCAAGTTGTTTTGTGTTAACTTGCTGGAGGAATGTCACTGACTTGCAAAGGAGAGAGGCTGTTGAATTTCCATCTTGGCAGATGTCTCGAGATCTAATTACAGTTAATAGCAAGAAGAGCTTTTTATCTAAATATTTTTCAATATATAAAGTGCAACTTTGGGTCAAAATAAACAGTTTATATTGAAGTAATACTCACCTCAGGCACTCAGTTTCTTACAGAATAGGATTTCCAAGCTTCTCATGATAAAATGGGGGAAGTTTGGTGTTATTTGTGCTACAGAGGAGAGGGAAAGCTGGCGAGTGTTGTTTGCAATTCAGGTGCAAGGCTGGGGGTCAAGTGAGGAAGTGCCTGTTTGTGCCTTTGGAATCAGCTGCCCGGGAATTGCTCTGTAAAGCACACAGCCTTCCAAAACCATTTTCTCGATTTTCAGATGCGAATTGAAGCTCTGGTTTCAGAGAGGTGCTTGAAGGCGAGCTCCTTTGTGCTTGTAATAGTAGGGGTGGGATTTTAGGTGCTTTCACTGGAGATCTGTCTGTAAATCTTCTACCAAACAGAGCATCAGGTGCTGCTGGGAGTGAGCTTGCAAATTACTCCGGGCATGTCGATAAACGCTGATACAGCTGCAGAATGGCCTTAGAATACTCGCTGGTTTTTTTCCCCATGTATTTCAGAACTCTTAAATTTGCTTGAATGAGAGGAAGATTTCCAAGGGCTTACCTTGCAAATGGTTTACTCATTGTAAAGCAGGTTATAGCAGCATGAAAGGGGCTTTGGCTGCACGCTGGTTTCCTCTGTAGCTGGGAAGCTGTAGTGGTGCCTCTCTCAGCTCAGCAGCAGTTCCAGCCCCAGCGTTTCTCCGAGCGCTGTGTGTGGCTGTGCCGAGCTGCCATGGCCCCCTTCCAGCTCTTCCCTGCTCTGCTCTGCACCCTGCCCCAGCGGGCTGCCCTGTTTACTTTCTGCTCCCTGCTAAATGGATGTCACTTCCTTCATTAAAATGCTGGTGCCCAGCCAGACTCCCTTCCTTTGGGCTCGCACGCTCGCGGCGGCAGCAGCACACCCAGCGAGGGCACACGCTGCCCGATCCAGCTGTTGGCCACGCTCCTGCAGCTGGCTCCTGGCTGCACGCCTTGGGGTCTGCTGGGGCTTCTGAGGTCCCTGACACCCACAGGCAGAGCCTTTGGGGGCTGGAGCGCAGGGGTAGCTGTGCCATGCTGTGCTGAAGGGGTCTGAAGATGGATTATTCCTGCAGGGCAGAAGCTGCACTTCCAGCCATGTGCTGTCTGTGTCCAGCAGGAAAGGTGTAGCCAGCACATGGACATGGGGTGCCAGTGTCAGCCTGCTCTGGCCATCAGAAGCAGCTGGTGGACATGAGTGTGTGGATGTTGTTTGAGGGCAGCACAGGCACTCCTGGATGTACAGAATCCTCACCACGGAGCCACAGGAACCCCAGACACCCAATTGTGACTGTGCTCGGCGTGGATTGACCTGAGCACTCTGCCTTCATAGCCGGGCAGCTGCTCACCTGGGAAGTTTTAGACACAACAGAGGTGCTGATCAGACTGGTGAGCAATCATATATTTGTTTTTGCAAGGATTTTGCTTTGGCATGCTCAGTTGATTAGAGATGGCAAATGCCTCCAGACATTTGGAAGGCAGGAAACAACGTGAAAAAATGCCTCCTCCTTCCAAACCAAAATTGCTGTGTGTTTCCCCACGGAACACTCCTGTTTCTAGCTGTGATACAGTGCTGAAATTTAATTGCTCATTTTTTTAAGGTGTGCATGCTGTCACCTGGGGCACAGATGAACTAGTACCTTTACTTATAAACAGATTTTTTTGTCTCCCTACATAAAAATCTGGTGTGCTCAATACAATTGTGATATACAGCAAATGAGACGTACGTACTTTGTGACAGATGGCCAGGGCTGGTCCCATCTCTTCCTTTTCTCATGCTCTGAACTGGTTGAGACACCGTGTCATGCTCAGACTGGCAACCTGCCTCCTTCCCTTGTCCCTCCTGTGAGTGGTTCACTTGCTGACTTTTCCAGCTGTCCCAACATATGGTTGCTCCATTTATCAAAATTCAGGTCTGTGTGGCTGCGACACAGGCTGATAAAAACAATCCTTCATGCATAAATGGCATTTACCAGATTATTCTTAGGCTCTGTTATGAAGTAAAAACAAATTTTTAACCAAGCTGTGAATTCAGTTTCTAAGTGGAGGGTTATTAGTGAAACTGATTTTAGCAAGGGATTTCTTATCAGTGCAGATTTACTGGAGAAAAAAATACTAAATTGTAATAATGAGCAACTGCCCAATGCCATCAGTAAGGCACCAAGGTGGTCAACTCATTAAATACTTCAGCAACGATGAAAGTGAGATCTAACTAATTTAGGAATTTTAAAAGTGCATTATCAATACATGAATATTTTAAAGTCCCAGTGCCTTTTTCTGGCCTCCTGAACAGATTTCAGTGGCATTCAAGCTACTAGAAATGGCAGGAACTGCTGCTTTTGTGACCAGCGTTATCCCAGGCTTGGTGTGTTGCCTTGAAAGTTGTGTCTCACCAATGACTGTGGCTTTGCTGTTGTGGAGCCACACGATGGATGTCAGGTTGGACTTGTGTTGTTGTAGAGCATCTGTAGTTGATCATAGCAGGTTGTGAAGGCATCGAGGAGGTGGCAAGGAGGATGGTTTCTTGATAAATGAGGTGGAAAGAGGAGCTTGATGGCGCAGGGAGCTGATGGGAATGCAGCTCTCTGTGGTGAGCAGTTTTCCCTAAATTAGGTGTGAAGCAGCTCTTAGGGCTGATGAGCAAACAGCACTGGAAGCTGCTGTCTTGCATCTCCCTCCCTCTTTGGCACCCTGCTCCATCTGCAGTAGCCTCAAGGGTCATCAGCCCTGCTGTTCCAGCGGTTAAAGGCCTCTCAGGAGCAGAAGGACTTGTTGCTGTGGCTTCTCCTCATGTGGGAGTAAAATCAGCTGCTTCTGGGAGCTCAGTTCCTTTTGATCCCTTAATTTAAGTGTCTCATTGGTGCTACTGCATTCCAGCTGCTGAATTCCTGAGTAGTCAGGAAAAGAAGGCAGAGCCAGTCCTCCAGAGCTTTATTGTACAGAACTGAAAGCTCATTGATTCTGAGAGGTTCCTTTTGCTTGTTCCAGTCCCTTATTTTTTGTACTCTTAAGAAAATAAAGGGAAGTTTTATGTTCAAACACAAACCACAGTTTCCCTCTACGGCCACAGCCTACCCTTTGATAAAATCCAAATAACATGTGTAGTAACTCCTGTGTGTAGGCAGTGATCTCTGCTACTGCAGCTAGCAAGGTCACGGCAGTAATATTGCATATATAGAGAGAACCCGAGTGCAAACACTTTTTTTAAATGAAGATGGAAAGCATAAGTTGCCAGGCCTGCATTATGAATCCTGTCTTCTACTGTGTATGGGAGGAAAATTGTGACATCGCTGGTGTTTCCTCCAGAACTAAATCATGCTTGCAGATTTACACAGAACTCATGGTGGTGTATAGAATGTGTTCACGAACAGGTGATGAAATGAATTTATCTCTTATATTTGAATTCACTGAAGAGAGACTTGGCACCCACAACTTCATACTGGAAAAATAAATAGATTTAAAAAAGCAGTTCAGCAGAGCATGATGGAGTGCTGGCACCACTTTGCCCACAGAACATGGCAAGCAACTCCCTGCCAGTATTCATTGGATTTCTTCTGGCTTTCCTTAAAGCAGCTCAAGAAAGAAGATAACACAGTCCCCCTTCCCAAGGTGATATTGCCATGTGGGTGGATGTGTTTGCAAGTCCAGGACAGACTGTTTGATCTCGTGTCTCCACCCTTGATGAAGCTCTTTCTCCCTTTGCTCTGGCAGATGCTGCAAGAGCAACATGCAGTTAGGATTTAGGGCAGGTAATTTTTGGCTTCCACAAGTCACTCTTGGGTGACTTCCAGTTTGCCAAACCCACATTCAGGCGTGTGGGTGGAACACTCGTTTCTGGGGCTCCCATCAGCCAGCATGAGCATCTTGTCCAGGAATAATGCTGGTATCAGTAATGCCTGAAACGTCAGTCCTGCCAGTAAATCAACATCTTTTATTCAAGATATTCCTTGAGGATTCCTGAAATCCATGATGTCATGAACTTTTCCAAGCTGTCACGTTGATATTAGTCAGGTTACTGTAAGTATTTACCCAGCCTTTTCCACTGGGCATTTATTTGTCACTTCGGTGTAGCTGTGGAGCTCCTTGGGTGCAGAACAGGGCAGGGCTTTCTAGTTCTGACCCTCAGACTCTGCCATATTTCTAACAACTACCCAGGGAAATGAGCAGTTCCTGGATGCTGCTGGCCAGGTAAGTCTGAATAGGTAATACAACTACTAAGGGAATAATTTGGCTGAAGCAAACATTGTAGAGTTATGAAGGACACTGCCATCCTGCAATTTCACTGTGGAATTCTGCTTGCCCAGTGCTCTGCAGTGGCAGGGCTTGTTTCCTCAGGTCTAAAGCTCATCCTGTCGAGAACGAAGGACAAATCCCTCTTGAGGCACCTGCTGAGTCTTACCTGTGTTTCTTGGTGTTGCCTTAGTGCAGGTGCAGAGATGTTTGAGATGTGCCCTCCTTTCCCTTCAGGAAGGGAGATACTTTTGGAAAAATGTTACTGTTCAGAGACAGTCCTTGTTGTTAGTTGGTTGTTCCTGGACATTTCCCTTCCATGCTTTTGTAGTTGAGCAGGATTAAGGTTCTTTTAAAGCAATGCCTGATACTTTGTTGGCCTTTTAATTTGCTGGCAGTCCCAGAGGTACAACCCCATCTGAATGCTGAGCTCTGTCTTGCTTTATCCCAGCTTGTGCACTGCCTTGTGTTTTTCTTCCCAGAGTTTGACATGTTGCAATGTTCCAGAGTGAATTAGTAGGCTGTCTTCTTTTAGGAAAACAGTTTTTGGGGGCAGGCAGTAGCATTGGAGCGCTCTGTTATCGTGGGTGGCCTTCAGCTTGCAGGGGTCCTTGAAACAGGAAGGGAGCTTGACTCTGGATGCAGTTTTCCACTGCTCTGGAGGCTGTGAAGGCTTGTTTGGCTGTGCAGCTTTCATGTTGTTTAGATTTGCAATTCCTAGGAAGAAGCTAAACCTCCAAAGAGCATAATTTAAAAGAGAAATTCCCTATTTTTGCAATAGGCAGGCTGTGTTAACTTCTGAGTGGGACGGAGTGTTGGAAAATTAATGTGCAGAGAGAAAAGGGGTAATTGTTTCTTTTATCGATGCCATCTAAAGTACATGTTTGATTGCAGTGCAGAGCTGATGCAGATGGGTGAGAGGTTATTTCTGCTCAGGGAACGCTTCTCTCCAAGGATTTATTGGGATCTGGTTGCCAGCCTAAGTGCAATTTACACTATTTATTGAGCTCTGGTTGCCAGTCTAAGTGCAATTTACAGTGCAGGATGTGCACTTCAGTTCCACCAAGAATGCATCGTGTCCTGGATGTGTAGATTGTCGCTTAAACCCTGCAATGTGCTGATGCTGCAGGGAGGGCTCACGGGTGAGCTCACACTGTGGGCTTTGAAGGGCTCTGTCTGGGACAGCGGGAACGCTGGCCAGCCAAATTCAGTGAGGTTTCTGAAAGGATTAAAGATGCCACTAAAGCTGCACACACTGGAACAGCACCAGACTGCAAAAGCTTCCCAGTTGAAGTACATCAGCCCAAAAGATTTAGCACAGCTTAAAAAAAAGAACAGAAGAGTGTGTTGGTATAGTGTACCAAATAACCTTTAGGATTCATCCCAGCCCCGTTCCCCTGGGAATATGGAGTTTCACAGTGGCAATACCGACTGAGAGGGAAGGAAGGAATTGGATGTGTAACTTAGAGATGCTTTATTTCCAGAAGTTTATAAAATGGAGCAGTTGCCCAACACTGTCAGTGATGGACCCGATTTTTAAGACTTAAAAGAAACACAGTTCAGGAACTCCTGTGTGAGAGCAGAAATGCAGAGGAGGCAATTTGTATTCTGCTTACCCGTGAGTGATGACACATGGTGTGTGCTCCAGAAACTGAATGCCCAGATGAATTCAGATTTCTTTGTAAACTCCCAAAAGCAAGTTTATAGCAGTGTATTTTTGGAATACTGCTGCACAGGAGGTCTTGGAAGACTCAAAAACTGAGCATTTTCCACCGGACTGTTAGGACTTTAGGTAAGTGTGTGTGTGTCTGTATGAACATATATATGTATAATTTGACTTGAAAAAAAATAAACAAGTGATTATGTTTGTCAGATAAAATTGTTTTCCCAAGAAAGTTACCGGAAGGCAATGTTTGATTTTTCTTATGTTACTGACATTGACTCGCTGTGTGGTGATTTAGCCTTGTCATGCTGTAAATTCAGCTGAGAACTGGCATGTGTGAAATCACTGGCTCCACTGCCCTTTTATTTTATCTTTTTAGATTTTGTAGCTGTAAATCTGTAGAGGGATTTAGGATAAAGCTGAAGAGTAACCATCCATGATTTTATTTAACTGCTCTGTGCCATGTAATTCGAGCTTCTGGTTTTTTTCTTTCCTGATGCACAAAACCCAAGGCATTGCAGCTTAGTGAGATAGAGACAGCCTGTTACAGCAAACTCAAGAGTCTCATGTGGCCAAGTGGAGCATAAAATCCATCTTATCTTCACATGAGGTTCTAGTAATAACTGTCCTGAGCTGTGTTTGTCCCTTCCCACATCATGCTGGACTGGGCGTGTGGGCTTTGAGGGGCAGGACCATAACCTACACACAGCTGCTCAAAGGGAACCATGGGGGGCAGTTTGCCCTTCATGCCTTGTCCCCACCTCAGCCCGTGTGCCCCTGTCTCTAACACTGTGCTCTCCCTGCAGTGACCATGTGGGCCAGCTGCTGTAACTGGTTCTGCCTGGATGGCTCCCCCGAGGAGATGCAGCCACAGCCGCCGCCCCCAGCCCGAGCCCAGGCCTATTCCAACCCCGGCTACAGCTCCTTCCCCTCTCCCACGGGCTCCGAGCAGAGCTGCAAAGCCTGCGGGGTGCACTTCGACAGCTCCGCCGGCAAGGTGAGTGCGGCCCCATGCAGAGCACTTGGAAAAGAAAGGGATCCTCAGCAGGGGCCTCTGACTGAGCACATCTCCTCTGGGAAAAGGCAGCTTGCCTTGGCTGCTGGGGCTTCAGTTCTTTCACTATTAGGCATCGGGAATGTGGCTGGAAGGGCTTAACCTTCAGGAGATTTGGCTTTCCCGGGCCTGAAAGAAAAAAGGCAGACTGCTGATAATCACTGAAAGGAGCATTAAATTAAATGAGTTATTGTTATTTAAAAACACTAATGTCCTTTAAAAAGAAATACAGAAGTTCTGCAAGACCTTTAGTAATGTTTGTGCTTTCAGTAAAGGAGGATCTGTGTGTCTCTTTTCCAAACTTGTTGCTCAAACTAAAACGCCAGAGAAGTTTATTGAGAATTACTGAAGCAAAAAAACCACCCCCAAACCAAACCCAAATCTGTTTTATCTTGTTTGTAAACTTCATTTGTAGATATGTAGATGCCAAAATAATTGCTGCCACAAGACTTCTAATTGGATAGCAGACCCTGCCCGGGGCATTATTTGGGCATGGTGCATCCTATAAGGCTCCTTGAAAATGTCTCAGTGAGGGAAGTTGTTCTGCACCCTCATTCTGTGGCTTGTGAAGTGTCTGATCTATAGCGTGTTACTGGACTTGAGAATAGGAGAATGTAGAAATAATGGTGAATTTTGGCCACAGCCATTTCAGATTAGGTGGGAAAGTTCATAAATTGGTCTTTCTTGCCCCTTTTTATTCAAGCATGAAGGCACATATGAGGGGAATGGTAAGTCTGGGCAGAGCTGTTGCTTTCTACTCACAGAACAACAGGGATGTTGATGCATTTTTACACTGAGAAGTGTTTTTGCTCCAGAAATCACTGGAAATTCAAACCTTGGTAATGTATTTTGGGGGTTGGGTATATATGGTGATATATTTGGGATCTGTAAGTGTGTTTAGGCTTTTCCTGGTGCTGGGGCAGCTGGAATGGTGCCATCACTGCATGTGACTGTAGTGTTGTCTTTAACATTGTCCTCATTGGTGTGGTGTGTCCTCACAAATGCTTGTGGAAAGAGTTATCCTGGATCCAGTGCCTGCTCTTCTGCATTATAGCAAATAATGGATGCAGGTAACTCTGCTTCTGTAATGAAACCATTCCAGCCAGTTCAGCTGCAGTGCCCAGTTTCCCCCAGTACCTTCTAAAATGCCTGTTTTATCTGAGCTGCCTTTAGAGCAGTGTCCTGTACAGAGCCATTGCTGCCTCCAGGTGAACACACTGATCAGGGTGAGGTAACTTTGAACTCCACTGCCCAGTTAGTGTTTATTCTGAATTACAATGGATAAAAATTCATTCCTTCTGCACTGATGACCATAAGGATAACCTAGATTGCTTTAAAAAAAACCAGCCCCAAAAAGCAGAATGGTGCTATCTGAAGGACTTGATCTTTCATCAAAATTGCACTTTAACTTTCATATAAAACCTCCCAGAACAGGGCACATCTGAATGGAACACGTGCTTACAGGCTGCTTTCAAGTAATTGTTGGAGCATCTTTAAAGGGTGTAACATTTAATCTGTGAGGTTTTTTGGCACTTTTCTTCTCTTTACAACAACATTTTAGACTAATCATTGAAGAGCCCGGTGCCTTCAATCAGTGTCCTTGCAGTCAGAGTGCAGAAATTATATCAAAGCTGTAAAAGCTGCTTGATGCTGAACTGTGGCCAACTTTGCCTGTTTAAACACTTGGTGCTCAGATACAGGCTGGGGAATGTTTTTTGTCTGAAGATGAATCCTGGTGCTGAACTGATAAGCCAGAGATGTGCCTGGGTTTATTTTGAATTCTCTAACATATCATTTGATGACTAAGGCAGACTGTTATTACTGTTAATGGCTTGCAAGGAGCACTTTGGATAACTCAGGCCTTGTGCTATTCTTGCTTATGGAATACCTAAAGATGGGAGAGCTCCAGTGGGGTTTTTTCTGGCTGGAAGGTCCTTGACAATGCAGGGGGTTCTCTTTGGAGCAGGTTTGGCAATCTGTACGGGTCAGGGAGGCTGCCCCCTGCCAGAGAAACATGGGGGATTTGGGTTGTTTTGTGGGGTTTTTGTGTTGGGGTTTTTTTATTTTTTTTTTCCTTTGTCTTGGTTTTGATTGCTGCTATGTCAGAACTGGGCACTTGAGAGAGGGCAAGTTGTCAATGAGGTTATTTTCCACTCGTCTGCCTTTGTGGAGTGTTTGTTTCCCTGCTCCGGACACACACAAACATTAGTTCCTGTCTCTGCCCTGAAAACTTCCCCAGAAACAGGAGTGCTCCTGCAATCACAGGGGCAGGAAAAGTCAGGTACATGTTAATGGTTTTGATAATGACCAAGTTAAGGAAAACTTCTCCAAACTGAATATTCTGTGGGAATTGCCCTTCCTGCCTTGCTTTGTGATTGATGGAAGTCACTTTTCCTTGGCAGGCCCCCAAACAGGGGTTTTGGGAGGAGGTTTCAAGTTTGCATGACCCGAGGTTCTCTCTGTGGTAGAAGTTTTCATGCCTTAAAATGCTTGGGGAGGAAATTGGGATTCTTTCCACTAATTATCACTGTAAGTGTATTCCAGGGTCTAAATGAGAGGCCTGTTGGTGTTAACTGTAAGGGGGTGTGGGGGGCCAGGGGGCTGGCAGGCTGGAAAGGGCATCATAAGGAGCTTTTGTAAGCAAGTGGTGCATTTACACCCTGTAAAACATGAGAAACATCTGCTTTCTTTGAACTGTGTACTTAGAGATGTTCTTTAATCACTGGAACCAATTCATAAAGCAGGGGTTTTGTCTTTGAGTTTGTGTTTGTTGCTTCTCCACCTCCACATGTGTATTTTTGCTCGTACAAAGGAAGGATCAGGATGTCAGGATTTCATAGAGGTGTTTGGCTTCTCGCACTGAAACCAATTCTTTCTTCCCTCAGGACTTTTTAAAAGGCGTGTAATGTGGCTGTTCTGCTGCTATTCCTATTGGAAAATGTAGAATTTGCCTTTCCAAAGTGTTGAACAGTCAAGTTTCTGCAGAAGTCAACACGGACTGTGAGTGCTTGGAACTTCTGAAAATCGAGCCCTGAGTGACAAGATCAGAACAGTGTCAAATATAAACATTAAACAACACAATTTAATCTGTCAAGTTTTTAAATGTCTGGGGCCTAATATTTCCAAAACTTCCAACACTTTCTGTCTAGCACTAACTGGCACACAGTGTGTGTATTATTTTCAAAATAAGCTATTTTTGTTGTCTAAATAAATGGTGAATTTTTTGATGTCTGTCAGACATCGTAAGCTTTGCTGTTTCCTTTCCCTTTTACAGTGAAACAAAAATTCATTTAGTGATTCCAGCAAATCACTGGAATCAGTGGGGAAAAAGGGGGGGGAAAAGGCTGGGGGGGAGGTAGTTCATAACAAATATTAAATTTATGAAATAGAGAAATGTTTTTAAGTAGTTCCCTCCAATGCTGGAGCTCTCTGAATATGCAGAGCTGACTGGGCTTCTCTTACAAGTCTGCTGCCTCAGTGTCCTGATTTTCTCTGGCTTAAACTCTCTGAGCAGGTGCAGAAAACTCTTGTCATTTGAGGGAACCATCCAAGAAGATAAGTTTCATTCTGGGTAAGGGAGTGTAACCCAAGAACCGTGAGGAACGCAGTGCTCTGCTCAGGGATCAGTCCTTTTCCTCATTTAGGAACAGGCCTTACGTTCTTGGCACTTCTCCATAAATCCCAAGGGTTTGATTGTGCTTTAGCAGAGGTGGCTGCTGCTCCCTTTGGCTTCCAGATGGGAGGGAAGCGTGTCCTGCTGCCCCAGGATGGGTTTGATCCCTGTCCCCTCTCTTTACCAGCAAATCTGCTTGGACTGTAAGAAGAGTTTTTGCACGTCGTGCTCCCACCAGCCCGAGGGTGGGCCCCTGCTGTGCCACCTCTGCCAGCGCTTCCGAGCCACGGCCTTCCAGCGGGAAGAGCTGATCAAGATGAAGGTGAAGGATCTGCGGGACTACTTGGCACTCCATGAGATCTCCACGGAGTTTTGTCGTGAGAAGGAGGACCTGGTGTTTCTGATCCTTGGCCAGCAGCCTGTCATTAGGCAGGAAGATCAGATAAGAACAAACAGTTTTAGTACCAGAGCCTCTGGAGAGCAAGACTTTGTGAGTAACACCCCACCCAGCCTGTCTACCTCATTCGAGGAGTCTTCAGTGTCTACAGATCCCATCTCAAGTTCAGTAGCTCAGGAACACCAACAGGTACAGTCTCTGGCCAGAACCATCTCTTGCAAACTCATTCATCTCTGGTTTTGGATCAGCTACTAAGATGTTGCATGTGGTTTTGCTGTGTAAAGCTGTGCCTTGTCACTAATTCTGATGTGCCATTGATTAGAGGATTTTAATTGGGTGGGTGGTGCTGAGTATGTAGAGCATTCACTCTCAGAACAACAGCCTGGTTTGGGATGGGATTTCTCTGGTGCTCTGGTCCATGCTTGTGTTGCCACAAGGTGCTGTGTTGGTGCTGACAGCTCCTGCCAGCCGTGTGCAGGTGGAAAGAAATGGTTGATATTGCTCTTTAATTCCTGTGCCAGACAGCAGGCACAGTCTAGAGCACTTTGGGAATTGGAACTGAGGAGAAAGATGACTGGAGGTGGGTGAGGGTTTTGGTGTCTCCAGCACTCAGATTAATAGAAAACAAACCCTGAGTCTGTTGCCAAGTCTTTGGTTTATGATGAACCTGCAGTTCTGACAAACCTCGTCAGGGGCATTTGAGCTTAATTATTTTTTATTGACCTTGCTTTGTTTGTCTTTCTGCTCTCTGCTATGGGAAGTTTGCTCAGTGTCTGACATCTGCTCCTTGTCCTATTACAAAGTTAATAGGTGTATTTAGTTCCCTGAAAACGTGTGTACCTTCTGCTTCCTCAGCAGATATATCTAGTTCAAAGGAAGAGTTTTCCTGGGAGAATGTTTTTTACCAATCATTAATAGGCATTTTCACTCCCTGGTTTTCTGGATATTGCCATTCCAGTTTTTACCAGCTCTGTTGTCTTCCCTTACCTGCCCCGTGATATTTCAGCTTCTTGTCTCTGCTTGCAGGACATCCTGCTGCAGTTTGGGCTCTTTGATGGTTATTGCTATTCTTGTGCTCTGTAAATATTAACAAGTCCCCACCTGGATAAGTAGGATGGTAATGTTACAGGCTCTTTGTCAGTGGGAAACCAGAGGGGAAGGATGACTGCTGAGGGTGAGTCAGATACAATTACACTTCTCATTTTATGAAGAGCCCAAAGCAGCTGCTCAGCCTTTTTTCTCCAGCCTTGTTACTGCTGGCCCTTCCCTCAGTGTCTCCTGTTTGCGCCCTCCTGAACCCACCTGAGGAGGGGCTTGCCTGCTCACTGGGAAGGTCTGTGGACTCTGAGCTGTGTTAGAGGAGGGTTGAACAGAGCATTGCACTGATCCCCCCTGAGCTGGCAGACATCACACCACGTCACAGTGTGGCACTCAGTGAAGGATGGCACATACATATACACATATACACATGTGTGTGTATAAATGTGGTCTCTGATCCAGCCTCACAAGAGCCTCGTGTGGGATTGTACTGCACAAGTTCTGTGCTGGGGCTTTAAAGGCTCAGAGGCTGCACTTCAGTTTCAGAAAGTTTTGCTTTCGTTTGTGTAAGTGCCACACAAGAAATACCCTCTGTGAGTGTGCCTGGCTTTGTACCTCGTGCTGCACTTGTCCTTCCAGTGGCCAGGGAGTGCAGGGATGCTGCACTGGAGCTGGTTTCCCTCCAGACACCCACAGACACACCACTGGTGAAAGCTGTATTCCCTCTTGTAGGCAAATGGTCATGTGCCTCCGAGCCCAGCTGGTGTGACAGAAGTTGAGGATGCAGCAGAAGAAGCACCAGCAGAGGAGGAGACACAGGTTTGTGTGACCTGGCACTGGGTGACAAGGAATACCAGGTTCTCTGGGCTGTATTTGCCCCCATGGAATCGTTACTGCAAAGATGGGTGGCTGAGCAGTAACTGAGCCTGACCACTGGCAGACCCAACCACCCCCTTCCCACAGAGAGGGAACTGGTGTCACTTGGACACTGATAACAGGAATTATTTATTTCTCCCTTAAGACCTGTGTTTCTGATAGATGGAGGAATTCAGAGCAACCAGTTATATGTACATCCAATGTGAATTCCTGTTAAGAGTTGATTCAGACTGTGGATCTGGGTGTTGAGGGCAAGAATGACGCCACCTCTGTCCCCTCGCAGTCCAGTGACTCTGAGGATAACCTGGTGCAGGGCAGGAAGGCTTCTCTGTCCGACCTGAGGAGCGTCGGGGACATCAACGCGCTCTCCGTGCGGCAGCTCAAGGAGATCCTCGCTCGCAACTTCGTCAACTACAAGGGCTGCTGTGAGAAGTGGGAGCTGCTGGAGAGGGTGACCCGTCTCTATAGAGAGAAGGACCTTCAACATCTGGGTAAGAAACTTGGCAAGGGTGTGCCTGTTTTCCAGGTTTTCCCTTTTTATGGGTATCTCTGCTTCGTGCAAGTGAGGAGGGAATTCTGTGCATGTTAAAGTAGCTGAACTCTGTTCACCTCTACCCGTAGTCACTTGAGGAGAGTTCTGGTAGCTCTGGACAGTGACTGCTCCATAGCAGCAATGTGAGACTGTGCACCCTGCACCTCAGGTGGTGTGTGGGCCTGACAGATCCCACTGGGCACTGCCTCAGCCCCAGAACAGCTCAGGTGTGACTGAACGTGCTGGGGTGAGCTCTTATCTCTTGAGCCACAGTAACTGGCAAAGGGATGAGGGAAATGCCCTGCCCAGGCAGGACCTGCCACCAAAAAGCAGCTGGGAATTTCAGGGACGAGCTCAGGACAGTGGCTGCACAGCTGGGGCCTGGCTGTCTTATCCCAGGAACTGCACGTGCTGGGCCTGCCCAGGGAGAGCTGAGGGGATGGAGGTGCACAGAGAATGGGTCTGGCTTGACTTCCAGGTGCCAGTTTGCACTTTTAGGGGAGTACTTAAAACACACAGACTTGTACATTACTCACAAGAGAAACTTATTTAACACTTTGATTTCATAGGTTAGTTTGCCAGTGCTGTCCAAAGTAGTGTGGTTTCCTTAAATACATCTCTCTAAACATTGTCCTCTGTAAATGATACAAGGTTTAAGACACCTGCTTTAGGTTTATATTCTCTCACTGTATCTTGTGCTTTTGATGGGATTTATCCTTTTTTAATCACAGTTGGCTCTGTGTGTGTCCCAGCAATCCTGGTGATTGTGTAACACTAAAGAAACTGGCACAAGGGGCTGCTGCAGGTGCAGCACTAGGAAGCCAAAACGCCAAACTCTGCACATAAGGCTGTCTAACAACTGAGATGTGCCTTGGATTTTGGATTGCTGCTTCTCTCTGGGAAGCCTTAGCTGTTGTGCAAGCTCAGCACAGGAGAAAGCTTCTTGCCAGCTGTTGAACCTGTCCTGCCCAGAGCCCAGCTGAGCCTCTCGTGGGGATCAGCAAGAAGCAGTTTTGCTTTAGCAACTCCCTCAGGGCTTCCAGCCCCTGCCTGGTAACATTTCTGTCCCCATTTCTCTGGTTCTCACCAAATCACTTTCTTCTTCTGTTGCAGTTTTTGACACGGATGATCAAACTGGTAAGTGATATCTTTAATTATGGATTTGTTTAGGTGGGAAAACCCCTCCAAGATCAAGTCCAACTGTTTCCCCAGTGCTGCCAAGGCCACCACTAACCATGTCCCCCAGTGCCACATCTACATGGCTTTTAAATCCCCCCAGGGTTATTTATCCCACCACTGCCCCAAGCAGCCTGTTCCAGTGCTTGACCACCCTTTTGGGAAAGAAATTTTCCCCAATATCCTATTTAAACCTTCCCTGGCACAACCTTAGGCCATTTCCTCTTGTCCTGTCGGTTACTTGGGAAGAGACACCCATGTTCCTTCATTTGTCTCACTGCTGAGAATCCCAGAGCTATTTGTTTTCATCACACACAATGCTCTGTAGAAGCTAAAACCTGAGGGTGGAGCCAGCCGGGATTGCACAAACCTGACGTCCCTGCCTTTGTCTCCTGTTGCCCCAGGTGGTGCTGGGCAGCCCAGCACCGAGGACAACCTGTGCAGGATCTGCATGGATGCGCCCATTGACTGCGTCCTGCTGGAGTGCGGGCACATGGTGACGTGCACCAAGTGCGGGAAGCGGATGAGCGAGTGCCCCATCTGCCGGCAGTATGTCATCAGGGCCGTGCACGTCTTCAGGACATAGCGCTGGGGAGCCTCAAAGCCTCGTCTGCTGGTAGGGAAATGGTCACAATTGCCACCACTAGTTCCGCTGGACATTAGCAAATGGACCCCGCTGGAAGGGAGGGAAGGACGCCTGGGGAAAACTGCCCTGCTCAAGCCATGCCTGACTCTGCTCCTCCCACCATCGTGCTTTACACCGCAGTGCCTGCACTCCTCGGAGCTCATTGCCAGTCACGAACCAGCCACACCCCTGCATAACTCGATCTGACAGATGGGCGCTCGGCTTTCCACCACCAGAGATCAGCTCCAGAGGCTCTGTGTTTCCCTCTGTACAATAAAAGTGAACTGGGGTCTCAAAAAGTGTCCTTTGTTTTGCTGCTCAGGCTACACCCAGCAACAACTTGATTTTCAAAGATTAAAATGTCACTGTGCTTGTTAATTTTTAATTTAATGTAAAACTGCTATGCTTGCAGGACAGGCAGACTGCATCTGCTTTCCCCAATTCCAGCCTAGTGCAATTGTGGAAAAATATGTAGTTTGATATGAACGTTGCCTTTGTATCATTGAAAACTGTTGGGAGGGAGGCTCTGTAAGCATTCAGCCTTGCCCTGTGTGCTGGTTTGTGGTCATGTGCCCCAGGGGAGGTGTCTGGTGTGACTGTTACTGACTCCTTTGACTCCACAGCTCAAACTGAACTGCCCTCCCTTGCTGAAGGAGGAACAAATCCAAGGTTTGAGTCTTCCCGTGGCTTTAGTGAGGGAACCACTCAGCTGTGAGGACTCCACTGCTACACAATCATACTTAAGTACAGGTGACTTCTTCAGAGGGAATCATGGGAGAGCCTTTATCTCCCTTGAGCCCATGAGCAATCAGCACTGCAGGTCAGCTTCCCCCAGCCTCCTGGGCTCACCTTCACAGTTGTGTTACATTCAGACTGCTTAGCAAAAGCAATGTATTTTGTACTTTCTGTGGTGAGGGTGGAGAGGAGGGTCTGTGGTTTGGTCCCTGACAGCTGCAAGCCCTTCCAGCTCTCCTGGACAGCACCACGGGATTGTACACTCGTTCCAAGGCACTGGTGGAGCTGGGAACCTCCTGCTGCAGGGTTTTCCTGCCTGGCTTTGAGGAGAGGTGATCACTCCCTGTTCCAGCCGAGCCCCTGCCTGGCTGCCAGCAGAGAACAGCACAAACCCAGTGTCCCCTCACAGCTCCTGGAGCACTGGAAGTGCAGTTACAGGAACAGCACCAAAGCTCCTTGTGCAGTAAGGGGTAATAATGTCAACAGCAAATTAAATTGTATGTTCAGCTGCAGGGACAGGAGGGTCTCTGCTCTGCTGGAGCCAGGAGAGCACCTGAGGTGAGGAATCTGTGGCTCAGGGGGCAGCAGAACCCCTGCCCTGCTGAGGGGGTCTCAGAACTCCACCACAATGTAACAGCTGCTGGACTAAACAATCTGAGTTTTACCTCTTTGCCTGGTCAGGTTGTTCTTTAATCTTTAGCTTAAGGTTTAACAGGTTCCAGCATGAGAAGGAACTGGTACAATTCTGTGCATCATGTTAAAAAGAAAGGCAGGTAAGCAGTGTGTTTGCTCTTGGAGAGGGCACAGGGATCTCCAAGAGGAACAGGAACACACAAAGTGCTGAACAGCCTCAGTTAGGAAATTCACTGTGAAAATTCATGTTGTATTTTTCAATAAACTCAGGGCTGGGGGAATTTAAGAGGAAGGTAATTCCCCTGTGGACAGACATACTGCTCCTTGTAGAGGGTAGGCTTATTTTCTACAGCAGATAAATCAAGTTGCAGATCAATGCCTGAAATTTTAGGGATGAGAAGATACACCCACCTTGTGACTCCAGAATGTGCTTTCTGAAGGGAGGACTCTTCTTATTTCCCTTGTAAAAACGCATTCTCTACTTATGGATATGAGTTTTTTTAAAGGAAAATCAAAATCTGGAGAAAACTGATTAATGATGCAAAGAAATATAATGTTCTGAACTAATAAAGTAAATGGAAATATTTATGTGCTTTATGGACATTGTACATTGTTTAAAGACTTTAAAAGTTAATATTCTACTTGAAAAAGGGCATGTTATTCTCTATTAAATCCTCTTGGTACTATGATGGTTAAACTTACTAGTTTTGGTACAGAAGTTTGGTTTATAATTTTGTAATAAAGTTGAACTGTGATTTAGTTAACCCTGTTTCTGACTCTGTTACAGCAGGCAGGGAGAAGGCAGAGATGCTACAGCTACTGGTGAACCTCACCCAGACATTGCTGAAATACTCTTAGTGGGGGGTACAGAGTAGAGAGGAGGCCAAAGGGAAAAAGTGACCTGACAACAACTGCACAGGGCCATTTGCAAAGCAGTTAATATTTCCAAACCCTCCCCTTCTTCATTTCATTAATATTCAAGTACTTGCAACAGTTGTGAACAGCTTCCCCGAAGGAGGTCTCAGTTATCCTGAAAGGTGGAGTTCCTTTCTCAGCTTTTACTTGTTGAAACACGAATAGCAGAACACAGGAGCAACATATTCTGGAATTCACACACTCCAGGAGGGTACTTGGGAAATGCCACAGCAGTTGCTCTAAGAGAAGCTGATTTGGTGTCCTGGTTTTAATACAAAACCTACACCGAGGTGTAAATGCTGCTGTTGCAGACCTGAGTAGAGTGTCCGAGACAGGAGAGAAAAGACAAACCAGGCAAGGGATACGTGCCCTTTGTGTAAATTGTACCCACACAGCAAAACTACCCTGGCACTACAGCCAAGTTTCATGTCCTGGGTGGTCTGTTTTCCTGGCCAGGCAGAGAAGAAACTTTGGAAAATAAGTCCTGAGAGCAAAGGAGAAACTGCTTCAGTTTTATTTCTTTATCTATAAAAATACCCAAACTTTAAAAACCCAAGGAGACTAAACCAGCACCTGGCTGAGCGCCGTGGTCTACAGCATGGGCAGGAAAATGGGATTCAGCAGTGACATTTCTTCAGAGAGTTAATTTATTCCATATGGTTGCTGTGGGTCTCTGCAAGCACCTCTGCTGCCATTTTATGTCTGGCATTTTATGTCTATCCACGACTCCACAGAGGGCTCTCACCATTCCTTCCACCTACCTAGCTCTGAGCTGCTGCTGTGCCAGGCCTGGGCCCTGCTAGCAGGGGGCCACCAGCCTCCTCTTGCGGATGCACTCCCAGATCCACCTGGGGGAGACACGCTGAGCGCCGGGGTTGTCCTCCACGTCCCCGATGACGTGGGTGGCCGAGGCCGTGTCGAGCTCGGGCACCAGGTCCCCGTCGTAGGCGATGAAGTAGCGCCGGAGCCTCGCGAAGTCCCGCACGGAGGGCGGCAGGTACAGCCTCACCCCCGTGAAAATGTCCAGCAGTGGGTGCTGGGGGGGAGAGGGGACAGGCACGGGTTGTCTGCAGGTGAAGGCAAAAGGGAACAGGCAGCTGAACTGCCTCGGCCTCCTCCCCTCCCCGCAGTGGGTGCTGCCTGTACCTTTTTGCCATTGTCCTCCATCTCAGATGCTTTTCTTTTCTCCCCTCGTTTCTCCTCGGATTTTTGAGGGGATCCAACGACTGCTTTGCTCTCTAAAAACAAAAAACTCAGCTTGTTTCTGTGCTCTGTCCCGATACTGGTGGTGTGTTAATGTGGGGGGAGAGAGTAAAGAGGGTAAAATAAAAGGGAAAAGTTTCCTCCCCTCCCTCTGGAAAATCCATGGATAGAATGTAACTATTAAGACACATTTTTCTACTCCAAGTGGAGCTTCCAGGATGCTGCTGCCACCTGTCCTCGGTGCTGTCACCACACTGCCCTTTTGGAAACTGTTCAGCAATTTGTTTCACAGTGTTCCCCAGTGACAAATGCAAACTCAATTTACCTGGAAACCACCTCCATCCAGGTGTCCCATTATATGCATGAATTCCATCCAAATAAAATTAAACACTGGTTCATGGCCAAAAATGTCTAACCAAAGGGCATGTGACCTGCAGAAACAGGAGCAGGGAACACCAACCTAAAACCAGCATCATCAGTGCTCTTTCCATCCATCTTTTCTCAGTCCCAGCATACCTCAGAGCTGTGGCTACTCAATCCATGCTGGGAATAGCACAGCCCAAACCAAGGGACTGAACAGCTTTTCCCATCATCCCTGATGTGCATGTGAAGGGTGCTGTGGGATCTTCAAGGATCCATGGCCAGCCTGCCCCAAACACAGAGCACACAGCCCGAGGCTCCTCACCTGGGAAGCACCATCTTACCTGCTGGCTTCTGGGCTTTTGCAGGTGACTTGTTTGGGGGGGTTTTAACACTGCTGTGAGGTGTGGAAGACCTGGAATTCCCCTCATTCTCTCCACTGCTGCCAGCTGTGGACTCATCTTCCTCCCCAGTAACAACGCTGAAGTCAGCCTTCTCCTTGGAGAGCTGGTACAGCTCCTGCCCCACCAGACACAGAGCATTAATAATGTCTGACACTGGACAGGAGCTGTAATTGCAATCACAGGGGCTCCTCTTGTTTGTTCCCCCCAGAGTGTTTGCTCAGAGGATTTTTCTTCCTGCACCTCCTTGTAGCAATTTTCAGGTCAACTCTGCCCAAGCTCTCTGCATTCCACCCCTCTGCTTGGCATTAAGGGAAACCACACGGGGAGGAATCAAAAGCCACAGCCACATCATCTGCTGCTGAGCAAGACACACTAATTGATCAGAGCCTGCAGGATGAGCAGTGCCCACTGCTCTTGCTGGGAACAGTCCATCTGCAGAGGGTCCTGTGCCTCCCTCTCCCCCTCCTGCACAGGGAGCCTGACAGGCTGCAGGACAGCAGGGGGGCTGGATCACACCTCCTTTCCATGGCACAACAAGCACTGGCAGCTGCTGCCAGCACCCCCCAGGCTGTGTGAGGACAGCCCACACTGCAGGAACTGCCCTGAGCTCAGCACAGCTCACTGACTGCCAGGGCTGGCACTTGGGACACTGAGCCCAGGGGGAGGAGGAGGTGGGTGCAGCCTGGGGGTCCTGGCTGGCTCCCACTTGGCCCCTGTGCCTCAGGCCTGGGCCAGGCTACACACAGTCACTTCCCAAACGCTTCTCCCAATCTCAGCAATTCATGGGAAACTGAATGACCCTAAAGAGAAGATCACAACTCTGACGAAGGCAATTCCTCCCCGTGGGGCTGTTACAGGAGCTGATACAACCAGCTGCCAGCAGGGACTTTCCTGACAAGGCACAAGAGACTTCAGAGCCCCCAAGAAACAGCGAGATTCACACCAGAACAATCCAGCAAGTGGCCTGAGCCTGGGATAAAGGGCAAATGGAACGTGCCATGGTAGGTACAAGGCAGGAGGTCCTTCCACTACGTACCCTGCCACCCAAATCTGCCTGTCAGCCAGAGGGGGCTGTCAGAGCTCCCCCCAGCCGTGTGCTGGCTCACCTTGAGCTGCTGCAGGTTGGTGGCTGTCTGCCAGTCCTTGTCGTCGCGGATGCGGGTGCAGCGCGGGAAGCGGATGGAGATCCCGTCGGCCGTGTGGGCCTCGGCCTTGGAGAACTCTGCGCCCGTGATCTCCCACACTGGGGCTTTCTGAACACAGCAGGGAGGAGGGCATGTCACACTGCCCTGTTCTCTCATGGGCCAGCTCTGATGTGGCTGAGCAGTAACCCCCTCCCAGCACAGAGCTCCACATACACACACTGACCTTCCTCGTCACCTTCATTAGAAAAACCTACTTTTTCCCTAAGGCAGAGGTCCTTCATTAATATACAATGCCAGTTTCTAAATAGAACCTTTTCTTTCAAGCATACAGGGCACAAAGCAGATTGACCCATCTCCTACAACAACAGCAACTTTTGGGTTACAGCTGTGCCTTCAAACATTTTAAGTCAGATTTTTCATGTCTCAAATTTAAAGTAGGTTCACTCCTGGAAGGTTTTTAATGCACAAGAGTATTTCCCAAAAGTGCTGCAGGTGTGATAGCTTTATGGAACATTTAGCCTCAAATGCACCTGCAAGACTGAGAAATGAAAGCTTGTGCTTAATTTCCTGTTCCAAGTATGAAGAGTAATTTTGTAACAGAGACAAGTTGTACACTTAAAGGACATGCAGAAGATTGTTATATCAGGGCTGGGAAATGGAGTTAAATGACTATGACAGCACTCACCTTTGGATCTGGGACAATGAAGTCTGGGTAGTAGATTTTGTTTATTTTTAGCCACCGTGGAATTTTACTAGGATCCTATTAAGTAAAGCACAAAACCAAAACGATTGCACTTATTATATATGAACCTACTTCTACAGAAAGTTGCTGAGACATAACCTGGAAGTAAATCAGTATATAGGTATTACATTGCCTTTTCATGGATGAAACTTTAGACTGATCTGCAGCAGTTTCTCTCACCTAGGAAATCACAAATATTGCCTGTAGCACAGCTCCCAATTCCTGTCATTCTGTACGTGAAACAATAACACTGTTGCTCCAACTGTGATTCATGCAAAACTACCCACTTTTTAAAGATTCTGTAACCCAGATGCAAAAGGCTTTCAGGATGTGAAGTAAATATTAAAATTCTCTGTTTATTTGTCAAGTCTTGAACAGTAAGATTCCTCACATATGTAAAGTCTTAACTCCAATACATCAGGTTATGGAGCCTAAGTCTGACTCAAGCTCTTCTCTCCCACAGCCCCATCTAGTGACTGTCTTTGCCAAATGCAACATGCCCAAAAAACTATCAAAATTTGGTACCCTTCCCAATAAAACTGTGTCCAGGCAGGAAACAGATGGTGCCTGGCTTCCCACTCAGTGTCTGAGTACAAACCCCAGGCAGTGCCTCATCAGGAGCTGGCTGTACTGACACCCCACTTGTGTCAGAGCGGTTCAGCTGCTTTAACTCTTACTCATTGCTGGCAGAGCACTTCAACCAGCATTTAACCAGCACCCCAATGGCAGCTCAGCCCTTTGGTGAGCCTCCCTTTGCTCACCTCCACACCAGAGCCCCTCTCACCTTGCTGATCTTCACCATGTCCAGCTCTGTCTGCAGACGGGCCAAGGTGGCATCGTCGTGGCCACCCGAGCACTTGGTCACAGTGCACCACTTCTCACTCTTGGGATCGTAGCAGCCCATGAGGAAGATGGACATCATCCCACCTGCAGAGGGAAGGGCAGGGTGGGGCATGTCTACAGGACGAGCCACAGCTTTTCAAGAAGCAAAGTCATGAGCCAAACCCCTTTTCCATCTCTGGGAGTCAAAGGGACCTGGGCCTGTGATGGCTCCAGGGCATCAGGTCCCACACACAGAGGTGAGCAGAGCCCCTGCACTGTCCAAGAGCCCAGCCCAACACCTGCAGCTCTGCTGTGCTATCCCTCAGTAATCTCACAGCCTGGCACGTGATGGGCTGCAGCAGATAATCACTGCTACAGCCACTCTAGTTCTGGTGGAAGACCAACTCCTACAGGAGGCCTGGAACAGGGAAAAGCTTGGGCTTTGTGACCTGACAAGACTTCAGCCAACTCCAGACTTACCTTTGCTGCCTTGCCCGTAGAAAGCCCCCAGCACCACCAGGTCTGCTGTGTCAGCCATGGCCCCCTCGTTCAGGTAGTCCTTCTTCACTTTCAGCCAGTGTCGTTTGCCTGGTTCATAATTTCCCTGTGCAAAGCAAGGCAAGAACCCCCCTCAGAGAGATCACCTGGTGGGCAGCAGCTCCTCAAACAGCCCTTGCCTTTAGCCAGCTCAGCAGTCCTCAATATACAGGTAACAACCTGGACTGGATGTCAGCACCCACAAAACCCAGGGGTGTTTCAAGAAGGCTCAGCCTTGTGTGCTTCATCCACAGATCCTGTTGTTATTCCCAACTCCCAGCACACACCAGTGAACAGCAAATGTGAACTTGCCTTTATATCTTTCAACACCAGCCCTTCCAGGCCCTCACGGATGACTCGGGTGATCATATCTGCCAGATCTGAAGCTTTCTGTAAAGGAGAGGAAGCACAGTTAGCTCAGGACTGTCGAAGGGCCTGCAGTGGTGCACTAAACCCAAAGCAACTGCAGAGAGAGAAACAGGTAATTCCATAGCAGTTTTCCAAGGAGGATCCCACACAGGATCCCTTTGCTGCACATCCAGTGACTGAACTGGGCATAGTCCCAAGAAGAGTTGGCTTGTTAAAATTACCCCTGAGAGATGAGGCTGCCCCACTGTGTCCCCAGTATGTCCCATATGGTCAAGATGAGATTTTTCTCAGCCAGCAGCACTTGCTTCCTTCTCCACCCAACTGCCCTTGGACCTATGCACTTTTCTTCTCCCCAAACAGCTTTCTCTGCCCCAAATGTGCAAGCGTTCTCCACCAAAGCCACGGTGCTGCATAAACCACTAGCTCAAGCAGTCTTGCACACAGGGCAGAAGTGGAGCCCTCCTGACAGGGTGAATTTGCAGACCTAACCCTAAAAAAGGCTGTGTGGTGAAGGAGCAGTGCAGTGCCCAGAGTGCAGCTCTGGGGGGCTGACATGGAGCTCACCGTGACGTGCTTCATCTCTGAGAAGAGGATCCTGTTGGGGATTTCCACCATGTTGTCGTGGAGGAACTTGCGACGTTCACACAGAGGCCTAAACCAGGGATGGATAATTAGGGACAAGCAGTGATGCTAACATGAAGTACCAGTCACGAGAACATTGGACAAAAAGCTATTTAAGGAATTAAATGATTTATCCTAGAGAGTTCCAGGGAGGACAACTGATTCTGTGTTACCAGTATGTTTAATATAAAGGACATAAGATGAGCTGGTACTGAGCCACACTCAAGTCATTTAAAATGCAGCTGACCCCAATATTTTGGATCTGCAGAGCTAGATGGAGCTGCACAGTGAAATCCCTTGGCACAGCAAGGACCCTCCCAAGCAGCCTTGATTTTACAGGGTGAGTGGCCAGCCCGACAGCCAAAGTGAACTGGTCCCTCTGCACTGGTGGTGGTTTCCAGCCAGTTCATGCTGGGAAACCAGTTCAGGCCACTCTCACACCTGCCAGAGACACACCTGTCCATCAGGCTGATGTCATTGAAATAGATGCAGTCAAACACAAACAGGCAAACGTTGGCGTCTTGGAAAGCAGCTTTCTGGAAGAGAAGATCCACTGAAAGAAATCTGCAGTCCCAGCAAGCACCAACACAATTTCAGAAAAGGAACAGAAACAAAAGGATGGATTTTTTCCCCCATAATATTGTAGTTAGGATAAGCTTAGGTCTCTTCTAATAGGCAGAAGTATTCTGAGAATTAAAATTTAGACTGTGTCAAAGCACAAGCTAAGAAGACAGAACATGTTAATTTCCTGATGACAGGGAAATAATGCTACAAATATTAGTGACTTGGGGCAATGTAACATCTGTCACTGCTGCTGCAACAAAACCCAACACATTTCTAGAGAGAGCAGATTAATGGCTACTTCTAAGCTAAGCCCTTAGAGTTTAATTTTCATTTTACTGTCCTCTTCTTCACCCCCATTTATTCCAGACACAAGCACTACATAACACTTCATGAACTAAACACTCTGCATCATTGTGGCCTCCCACTCTGCCATACATTGCTCACAGAATTGCAAGATTTTCCAAAGATTTTTTTGATATTTATCTTGAGAAGGTTAATATAAAATCTATTGTATTAGGGTAGTAGCTTTTCACTAACATGAGCCTTCTCAGGGATCTTATTTATTCCCCAGATGCTCCAGCAAGCACTGGAGCTCTGAAATTACCCAGTGATAACAGATAACGTGCTGGTGCATTTAAGCCAGCAGAATAACAGGCTCCAAACACAACAAAGGAGGGGGTTTATTTAATTTTTTTTACCTTGTGCACACCAAGAGTCCCAAAAGGAAGTGGCTTGCCAGTTTTGTTGTCAATCAGAAGAACTTCAGAATCCAGGATCATACTTTGCCCGCCAGGGAAAGCTTGAGGGATGAAGTCCTTAAAATGGGCTACCTTGGGAAAAAATAAAAGAAAAAAAGTAAGCCTGCTGGCTGAAGAGAGGGACTTGCTCCAATGCAGGTATTTTCTCCAGAAGTGTCTGAGGCACATGTGGGCATATCTGCACTAGTTTTACTATGGCACAGACAGCACAGCCTACAAATAGAGAAACAAAGCTGGAATAAACAGAACTAAGTCACCCAGCTGGCATCAAGGCTCCCAAAATGCAATATGCAAAGAGGACTCTATGGCAGATAGCTTGAGTTTCAAGCTCTGACTGTGCACCAAAGCTAAGTGATTACAGTCCTACCAAGTGTTGCTCTTCCAGATTCCAAATACCTAATAAATTAGAAATTAGGTCTAGAAGAAAAGGAATCCTCCTTGCCTACAGAACCAACTCTTGTGAAACCAGTGGAGGAGCTGGCCCAAGCAGTGCACAGGTGCTTACTTTGTGTGGGAGGACGGGTTTGAGGCTCCTGCTGAAGTAGTTGAAGTGATCCCCGTTTTTGTGGACCTGCACCCGCTCGCCATCGTATTTGATCTCGGCGTACATGCCATTGGGGCACTTCTTCATGGCATACTCGATGGACTTGCAGGCTTCAGCCTTCAGGGGAGAGAGAACATCCAGACTCAGGTGATGGATTGGAAAATAAAGCTACTCTTACCCAAGGTCATGAATGAACTGACAATTCCCTTGTAAAACTTTCTGTTTGGGGTCTCTGATAGCCAGTCCAAGTCTTCCTCTTCTTAATTCCTCATTTACTTAGAATCATTTGCATATGCCCAGATAATTACAGCCTTTCAGTGCTTATCTCCTCCAAATGCTTACAGGTGCAAATACTGTGCTTTTTGTAGGAGTGCACTTAGCCCAGAAGTAAATATTTAACTCTGATTTGTTCAAACAAAAAGCCAAACTTATTTCAATCTCTAATACAAAGGAAAGCTAGTACTATTTCCAGAGAAAGGATCAACTTCTGGAAGGACAGTAAACAAACATAAAAGTCACTTCTGGACCGAAAGCAAGTCAAGGTTTTAGCTTGGTAGTGCCACTGAAGGTGCAAGGACTGAATACAGTGAAAACTGGCCTCTTGGTAGAAAATGCTTTATGAAATGGCATTAAAGCAGCACTCAACACTATGAGCTGCCAGTGCCCACAGCCACTTCTCTGGCTACTGATGCCTCGAGCTGAGGGTCTCTGCCAGCACCCAGAGCTGCATCTCCCTCGGGCTGCAGGGGAGCCCCCATACCAGCATGGGCTGCACGGGGGTCATGAGCGAGGCCTGCACGCTGAGGGTCCTCTTCAGCCCCGGCACCTTCTCAGCCTCCTGCTGGTTCTGCAGCACCCGCTCCACCACGTCCTGCAGGTTCCGCGAGGCCTTGAACGCCTCGTAGGCGTTGGGATCCAAAGCATCCAGCCTGGAACAAACCAGGGAGGGGAGGGAAATGTGGCTCAGCATCAGGGCAGCTGCTCCTGGCTTATGAGGTGAGCAGTTCTGCTTTTACCTCACAATGAAAGTGAGACTTACACGTGCTTTGCTCCAGCATTCATTTTCAAGTCATGCTTAATGAGCCTGATGATGCATTTTAGGTCATTGCCTGTACACCTGAAAAACAGAAGAGAAGATTTAGATTGGACATTTAACTGCAGTACTTTCCAGCTGAAGAGAAGAAACTGATCAAAATATCTTTAAAAAAAAAAAAAAAGGCTCTTCTCTTGTTGAGGGTTTAAACTCAAAGGCCACACATTACTAATGACACCTCAGAGGCACAAGAGAACATCCAAAAGGCTTTTTAGCATTTTTATGCTTGAATGCCAATATTAATTCTGCCTCAGTGTTGATATACCATCCAAAATTAATTTAATGCATCAAGTGATAGTAACATACTCAGTGTCAAATCACAAACTGAGCCAGACCAAGAAACTTTAACACGTCTTAATTGCATTACCAAACATACCTAAAGAAAGCACCTTAATTAACAGCTAAACACCACTGAGGTAGTTCTGCAAGTCACTTGTTAGGTACTGATTGAACAGTGTCCTGACGGGCAAGGATGAAGTTCCCTGGCATGGACAGGAGCCATCCATATTCTCTATTGTTGGTCAGCAGTCAAGGTGTCTTAATCACACCACTAACAGCAGCTTAGAGATGTTAATTAAATTCACTCTCTGTGGCTCATGATTAATTTCTCACCTCTTCCAGGTTGTGATCCATAGATAACCACTCCTAGTGTCAGGACAAACCTCCAGAGGCCACCTGCTTCCCTTACCTGCGACTGATCTGTTGCAGCACACTTTGCTGGTCGTCCTCCTTGGTAAGCTTTGAGAGCTGCATCAGGAATTCATCGACCTCCTGGATGGTCAGGAGGCTTTTGGCTGCTGGAGGGCAAGTCTTGCTCTGCTCGAAGAAGATGCGGATGGTCTCAGAAACATCTCCCTGTCTCCAAAAACCAAACAAGGGTGTGGATCAGAGCTATGGCCAGAGAATGGGGACACCACTGGGGATTCAACGTGCTTCCAGCAAGCAGGGTAAAGGACAGGAATGATGCTGGGATGGCATGAAGAAATTGGAACCAAACACTCAAAGAAGCTGCCACAATACAGAATAAGGCTGCTCAGCTGTTTCATTTGCTAAAAAGGCAAGTTACAGGACAACATCATCTCATGGCTCTGTTATTTCACTGCAGCATCACAGCCCGCTTATGTCCTCAAGATGAATCCACTTGTTAACCCAAGGATCTGAAACAGGCTAGTGATTTTTCTGTAAGGCAATTTGTACCAAGGTAATAAACAGAGATGAAAGAATGACCTTCATTATCTAATTCACCCATTTTCTCCACCTTACAATGAATCAGAGTGTGCACAGTCAGTCCCCAGCTCTGGTGCACAGGAATTCACTGCACAGGTGAGCACTTGCAGCTGTACCAATGTTGCTTAATTGTATCCCCCAACTGCAGCTCACAGTGACAGATCTGTTAACTGAATTCCACTTTTTGATATGTGATGTTACCAAAAGAGTAATATAAATCCATCACAGGAATGTGCCAGACAAAGCAGTTTATACAAACAGATGCAAGCCAACTTGCATACATATTTTAGACTTGCTTTCTAAAGCTGAATTTAATATAGGTGAATTTGTATCTTTCTTTCTATTCAAACATGATTTTCTACAGATTCCAGATGGCAGAAAATGCTATGAAAATTGCTGAAGCAAAGAAAAAACAAAATAAACCACCAGCTCCCATTCTAACAGTCAAGATAATGCTTTAAAGTAGGAGTAAAAAACCCAAACCACTGAAGAATTTTCATTCCAAAGGACTGAGCAGCAGAAATTCAGAGAACTGCTGTCTGTACTCACCTGCTCCAGGTCCCGGATCATTTCATCTTGGTTGCAGTTAAAAATCCTACTAAACAGCTTCACAATTTGCTTATCATTCAAGTTGTAAACTATTTTAATGACACCTGGTAACAGCAGCTTAATGGTCAGGTACACATCACCATGAAAACCATCTGGAATAAAAAAAGGAGAGACCATTATAGCTTGATAATTTATTTTCACGTACAGGCTCAGGTTGATTGTGCCCATTTGCATGACCCTGGGGATAAAACCCACAGCTGGAGCTTCCTCTCTGCACCATTCTGCTCTGCTTCACGTGAAAGAAGGTTTTTTAGGGGAAATACCCACAATTTTCCTCCAAATCTGATTCCAGCACTAGATTTGGCACCTAAAAATGTTCCCTACAACAGAGTGAGACATTCTTGTTCTTAAAACAGTTCACTTTGCAAACATTTTCTGCACAGTTCAGAAATCACCACAGCTGGGACTGCGCAACAATCTGATTTTACTTCACCTTTCTTTTTGAGGTTGATTTTGAGAGGGCTTTCATACACTGGGGATTCCAAGCAGGAGCCATACCTCCTCCAGACCCCTTCTTCAGGAAGTCCTGGATGATCTGTGTTTTCACATTGTAGCTTGGCTTTTCAGCCACCATGGCACAGACTTTCCGGAACTCCCGCAGCAAACAGTCCTTGTGCTTCGGGTCACACCTGGCTGCAGACAGGCTGGACTTGTGGGAAGAGTTTGCAGAGACATTTTCTGAATTCTTTGGCTTGGCTGCATCAAACATAAAACAAGTTGCTTTTTTAATAAGTACAATACAGTGCAAATTCTGAAGCTACCTCTGCTCGGAAAGCTGAGAACAATCCCAGCATTCTGGCAAAGCTTCAGAACTGATTAATGATGACTATCCCAAAATTTGTGACTTATTACTACAAAAAAAAGAAACTATTTTTTCATTATTCTTTCCATTAAACCAGAATTTTTGGGGGCTCAATTCTACCAGACAAGTATGATTAAACCATAGTGAAAAGGAATTCCTGCTGGCAGGTGCCTCAGTTTTATTATCTCTACTTTATAAGTCTTTGCTCTTCACAGCAAGATTTTTCCATAAAATCATTTCCAAAATGCAGGGAAAATGTCCCCATCCCGTTTTCTCCCCTAACACCAACATCCCTACTCAGGGTGATCTTTTTGGCTGCGTTGTGGATGGTTTGGAGCTACAGGTTGGTGTCAGGTCAGTCAGTGCTCACACACCAACTGTCCCACTGGCTGATTAAGTGTAGCAGTTCTCCCTTCCAGGAACACAACTGGGAATCCCCCACAACCAGTTCTTCCGAGATTTTGAGCTCCACTTGGGATAACTTTAGTCTGTACCTTCAGTTTGACTGGAATTGGCCAATGGATGAAGGCAGCATGAAGTCAGGGGGACATCAACCTGACAATGGGGGTTATGGCAGAACCTTTGTCCCCTTGGGAATACCAGAAACTCCAACATATTTCAAGATGTTCTCTCAAGACTGACAGCCCAAGAAAGCACTGACAACTTCTGGCAGACCAGAATTTCAAAAAATTAATTAAGACTAAATCATCTATAGATAAAAATACTGATCTGAGCCAAGTTAAAAGTGTTGGTATAAGAAACTGATTTCCCAGAACCAGTTTCTTAGGTCTTACCTGTGAAGCCAGAGAACTTCTTTGGTGATGGATTGACAAGACCCAATGGATCTTTTGTGGTCAGTTGTCCTGTGGCAGTGAGCTTAGCCTGGACTATCACCTTTTTCTTCGGGGTGCTTCCAGCCTTGGAATTGGCTTCTGCAAACCAGAAAGGTTCAAAAAGGCAGTCAGAAATAATCTCATACGTCCCTCAACATATTACCTGTGATATACTGCAACAAAGTCTTAAAGGAACTGAGAATTGGACGACAAAAAAAATGAGTGGTTGTTTTTTGAATAACAAAAGTTAAAAGAATACATAATTTACTAAAGACTGAAAAAAGCTGAAAGTGGAAAATAAATGACACTTCCTACTGGGATTTACCTGCCTGTGAATTAAATCACTTAGATCTTCTGCACAATCAGTTGTGACAAATGAATCAAGAGGTGCCACTGTAGAAGTGACTACTCCTTCCCTTCCCTACAGGGCTGGGACAGAGATTGGAGCAGCACTGCCCACTTTGTCCCTAAGCCATACAAATACATCCATGAGGATTCCATGGTAAAGGCACAGCTGGGTGACAATCTGTGGCATACCTTGAAAGAGAGTAGAAAAGTGACCCAGATGCTGCCTCGTGTCTCACCTGAGATGTGCTTGTTGATTAATTCTTTCTCCTCATCTTGTAGCTCTTCCCACCCCTCCAAGTCTGTGATGTCTTCGATTTTCTTGGTGGTGGCCCTGGCCTTGTCCAGCTTCTCAAACATGCACTTGACATGGTACCACTCCTTCATGTCCCCGCCAGACTCCGTGAAAGGGTTGGGAACAATCTTCCCAATGCGGCACACTCCCTTCACGATCTTCTCCTTGCACTTCTTGCAGCCCGCGGTGCCGCGCTTGGCATAGTCCACGCAGTACCTCTGCTCTGCCATGTCCCCCGCAGCCCCGCGGGCTGGAGGCCGCCCGGAGCTGGGGAACAGGAGGAGGGGGAAAGCCCCGGCTCGGCCGCGCTGGAGGGACACGGGCTGTGACAGCAGCTGGCAGCAGGGAATGGTGGTGAGTCCGGCACGGAAGGAGAAGGCTCCGGGCAGGGACACCCGTGTGCAGGTGGAGAGCAGCCCTGCGCCCCTGCTGAGGGACCGGGCGGCGTGTGAGAGAGCCCTGCAGCCCGTGGGCATCCAGGCCGTGCAGGGGGTGCTGTGGGAGAGAGGGAACACTGACTGAGCAACCCGTGCCTGCCCGGGACCCCCTGGCAGCGCCAATCCCCCCACAGCCCCCAAACAATGGCACAGTCACTAAACCCAATGGCACAGCCACCAAACAGTGGCACAGTCACTAAAAACAATGGCACAGCCCCCAAACAATGGCACAGCCCCCAAACAGTGGCACAGTCACTAAAACCAATAGCACAGCCCCCAAACAATGGCACAGCCCCCAAACAGTGGCACAGTCA
>JAWWEE010000048.1:6157002-6259615 GCA_035221455.1 Xenops minutus | reverse complement strand
CCGAGCTGCTCACGGTGCTGCCATGCCGCTCCCCCGGTACCCCCCGGTACCCCCAAAGCCCCGCCCGCCCCACAGCCCGGGGCCGCGGGGCCACCCACGGCCCGGCCCGGCTTCCGTAGGTGCCGCGCGCGCCGCGCCGGGCCCCGCCCCTTCCGCCCCGCGCGCGCCCTACGCAAGATACGCCCCCTCGAAAAAGGCCACGCCCCTACAATCCTACGCCCATAGCCACGCCCTTCTGGCGCGCGCCTCAAAAGCCACGCCCCCATCACTGAAGTCACGCCCACAGCCACGCCCCGTGCACGCGGCGCGGAGCTGAGGGGAGAGCGGGGCCGTGAGGGGAGAGAGGGACTGTGAGGGGAGAGAGGGACTGTGAGGGGATGGAGGGGCCGTGAGGGGATGGAGGGGCCGTGAGGGGATGGAGGGGCCGTGAGGGGATGGAGGAGCCTGTGAGGGAACAGAGAGACTGTGACATGAGGGGATACATGGACTGTGATCTGAGGGGATACTGGATGTGACTGGAAGAGAGTGGATGTGGCACTTACCAGGCCGTGCCCTGAAGGGACTCTGGGTCCGTGCCCTGAAGTAATGGAGGGTCCCTCCCCTGAGGGTCCGTGTCCTGAGGCGATGCCAGTCCCCCACCACACGGATGGATCCACGGGAGCACTGTGCCCTGCATGTGCCACCGAGAGGTGCTGCCACTTCCCTGCCACATGGATGGATCCACAGGAACATGTCACCCTGCACTTCCCTGCCTGTGGCAGTGGTGGTTCCCCATGGCATGGATGGATCCAGAGGAGCACTGTGCCCTGCATGTCCCACCTGGACACAATGCCAGTCCCCCATGGCATGGATGGATCCACAGGAGCACTGTGCCCTGCATGTCCCACCTGGACACAATGCCAGTTCCCCATGGCATGGATGGATCCACAGGAGCACTGTGCCCTGCATGTCCCACCTGCACACAATGCCAGTTCCCCATGGCATGGATGGATCCACAGGAGCACTGTGCCCTGCATGTCCCACCTGGACACAATGCCAGTTCCCCACCACACGAGTGGCTCCACAGGAGCACTGTCTCGCCCTGAGGTGATTCCCTAATCCCAACCTTCCAAAGTTGGCTTTCTGAGAGCAGTGCATCAAGCTGGGGCAGGTGTGATGGAGTGACCTGTCCACACCAGCCCACCAAAAGCCCTGTGCCATGTTGGTGCAGGTTTGAGGTACTGTGGTATCCCCTGGCCATAGAAATGGCCCCTATAAGAGCACTACACCGTGTTTGTACAAGTATGAGCTGCTTCCCAACCTCCAGCCTCATGAAATTGTTCCTTCAAGGGTGCTGGGCCATGTTGGTGCAGGTTTGAGGTGCTGCCATGTCACCTGGCCCTTAACCCAGGCCCTCCATCAGTGCACGCTCTACCTGCAGATCCCTGAAGTGCTGCTCTACTACCTGACCTCCCGAATTGTCCCTCTCAGAGCCTCACAGTGTGTTGGTGCAGACCCTGAGGTGCTGCTGTGTCACCCCAGCCCCCTGAGAACAGCCCTTCATCCCAGTACAGCAGGCACACACCAGCACTCCAGCTCTTGGCTCTCTGGTGGTGGCACCCAACTCTGTTTCTCTGATCAAATTGCTGCTGTGTTGTGCCAGGAGGCTGCTGAGGAAGCTGGAATGGATGGAACACACCACCACAGGATTCCTGCCTTCATCCAGGGAAAGGATGCTGTGCACATTGACACAGCCAGGCTGTGTCTGACCTCAAAGGCAGGGTATGAGACATGAGGTATAGAACTTGCTTCACCAGCCACCTATGTGTCGTTTTGCAGAACAAGCTATAAGCAGTTTTCTTCTCCTCAGCACACCAAACTCCAGCTACATAAGCCACACTATTTGGGAGCTGTGGGTGAGTGTAACAACTACATGGTCACAAAACTGGGATGAAGCCTGACATAAGCATTTCTGATCGCTGGGATCTGGCTGTGAAGCAGACAGTCTGCATTCATTTTCAGTACTTTACATTGCAATACTTTGCTCATGGACAATGCCTTCAATCCATCACCTCAGGATGGAAACACACCTTCCTGTCCCTCATGGCCCAGAAGTGCTGGAAACCCCAAAACAAAGAAACAAGCACCCCCAGCCAAATCCAACTGGGGCTCCGAGACAGATGAGGAATTGCAGAAGGATTCAGTGAGGTCATGAAGGACTTTCTGGCTGCTGTTGACTTTCTGTGGAAGACCAGCAAGATGCTCCAGGTTTTTGGCTGAGCCAGAAGGCTGTGTGCATTCAGCTCCAGGACCACGCATTTGTCCGACTTGGATTATGTGAGTTTAATGTGGTTCAATTTTTAATCATTCAGTTTGCTTTGAAAAAGATGCACCATTGAGAAATTACTTGCAGAACCAGCAGTGACTGGGTGCAACAGTTTGTGTGAACACTTAGAGAGGAAGAAAACACTAAAACCCAGGTAAAGATGTGGTGGGTACAGTGTTAAAAGAGAGCTTGCTGGGAGCATAGAGCAGTGTTCACAGCATCACGGAGAGATCTCTCATTAATTGTGTGTTTGAGCTGGTAAAAGACACAGAAAGACAGACTCAGGGGCTGACACTCACTGCAGCACAATGTTACTGGGTTTAAATAAGGCAGCTGAGCACCCTGGCAGGGGGAGGATCTGCCTCCCTAACTCTTACAGTCCAAAGTCAGCCAGGTGATCTAAACCAGGCTGTGTCTACAATAAGTTGAGGAACATGCAGAGGGCATTGCAGAGATTTCCGTGAGGGTGAGATGAATTGCTTCTGGCTCTTTTCAGTCTGGAGGGTGTTTGGATGGCAGCCTGGACAGGTGAGTAGGAGGCTGCCCCTCTCTGGAGAGTCGTGCTGAGGCTGGAGATTGATGACCTGGCTGTGAGGAAATGCAGAGTGCACAGGCAGGTGGCAGAACACTGCCACGAGAAAGTGTGAGCTTCAGATTAATTTCTTCTGTGAGAAGCAGGCACAACTGCTCTTTGGTTGCTTTGGAAAGGCCTGGGAATAACAGCAGCAGAGCCAGGGCACTCTTAATTCCAGCTCTCTTTCTCTTTGGCATTGTAGCTGAAGATCCTGCAGAATTAATTTTGCTGGTTTCCCACTGTGGCCCCAAGGGAATGGGTGGAAAGTTGAAACTGTGCTTCTTTATAGAGTCAGAGAATGGTTTGGGCTCGAGGGGACTTTAAAGCTCCTCTCATTCCACCCCCTGCCATGGCCAGGGACATCTTCCTCCAGACCAGGCTGCTCCAAGCCCCATCCTTGGACACTTCCAGGGATGGGGCAGCCACAGCTTCTCTGGGCAACCTGTTCCAGGGCCTCCCCACCCCCACAGTAAAGAATTTCCCCCCCATATCTGATGTAAATCAACCCTCTTTCAGTTTGATCTTCTGAACTTTTTTGTGGTTAACAGCTCTGAGATGACATTAGGAAGTGATAGGAAAGTTCCAGCTGGCATGGGACTGACAGGCCATGAGTTTGCTCTTAAGTTTTCCCTGTAAGCACTCTGTTCCCCTGAAGCTGCAATGTGCATGTACTGTTCTTATTCTGAGTGGGAAGGTTTGTGAGCAAGGGGAGGAATTAAAAGTACTTTGGGTTTTACGGTCTTATTTGAATAAACTCCTCCAACTCCCACATTGGCCAAGATGTACCTTTAAACAGCTGTGAGTGGAGCAATATATCCAGTGAATATATCCACAAAACTACAGGACACTGAATTCACAGGAAACTGGGAGAAAACCAGGAGACAAATCACTGCTGTTTCTCAAAGGGTTGGGGAGAAATCACTGCTGGTGTCTCTCCTGGTAGCTAATACTGGAATTGCTGAGCTGAGCCTCTTAACATAATGTGCTCTCTGTGTAAAAGTCAGCAATGACAGACTAGTTGAGAGGCCCCCAGGAAAGCAGAACTCTGTTTTAAGTAGTTTATTCCACTAATGCCAGGAAGATAATGGCCAAAAACTCAGATTTAAACGTTTAAGTCTGTCCTTGCTTAAGACAAGTGGCCATCAACAGTTCTCTCGGGAGTTAAAATATGTGTGAAAGTGAAATAATGGTCTGAGGAATGGTCTTTTGTGGAAGTGTTAAGAAACAAAAAAAGCTTTTTGAGTTTCATCTTAAACTAGGGTTGAAAATAGTTAATAAAAAAAGGTTCAGCTTGCCCAGATCTTCTGGGGATATCTTAAGTTAATGGGGTTTGAACTAAAATTAAAGTTGTGATGCAAGACTTCTGTCAGAGTTATATTCCAACAAATCCAATCTTCTTGGTATTGAGAAAATGTCTGGAATCTCACTAAAATCAAATAAAAGGAGGGAGATATTTAGAATTTTAATAAGTCCAGTGAACAAATATATCTCCGTCTCCGGCTGCTAAAGAAGATGCTGAATCTGGACTCATGGTTTATTAAAGTACAAGTGATAAGAGAAATGGAAAAGATTATAGAAAACAGACATATATACATGAAATACATTTTTAAAAAAGGGAAGATATGTCAGTTAATAACAGATCAAGAAGCCACATAATGGATTTATAAAACTCAATATTACTCACTTATTTGCATTTATGTTTGTTGGTAAGACTGACTTTGTTAGGGGGGGCTTTGTAAGGAGAAGCTACTCCCAGGGATTCATGGTGCTTTGGTTGGAAAAGTGCTTTGCAAGGCTTCCTTCTGCCTTCTGAGGGTGTCAAAAGTGGAAGGTGGGTATAACAGGAATGAAATCCCTTCCAGGCCTCTTTCTGGCTCGCACTTTGGTGGGGAAAGGGAAGCATGTAATCCATTGTCAATTTACAAATTTGCTGCTCTTCAGATCCCATGTTCCTCCTGGGGACAGGAGGGGTGTTTCCTGGCCCGGTGAGTGGGCCTGGCTATGATGTGAGGTGTAATGTTGACTATTTGGGTCTCAGAGCAGCTGTTCCCTTCTGCAGGGCACGCAGCCAGGTGTTCCCAGGCAGGTTCAGCTCCCCTCCCTCCCGTCCTGCTGGCTCCCTCCAGGGCACTGACTCAGTGCCTGTGACACTGCAGCCACGGAACTCCTCTCCTCCCTGTTCCCATCGCAGTGACATGCCTGCCTAGGGCGGTGACAAAAAAGATGACAATGAATGTGGCATCCTCCTAAAATTGGTATATACAGCCAGCCCTCCGTGCAGGAGACGGTTTTGGAATGTGAACTTTGTCCTTTAATCCAAACACAGCTAAAGTCTGTCCCTCCCCTCCCTCTTCCCACATCTCAGCTGTCTTTCTGAGGGAAAATCTTGACATTTGGTACATGGTCATTATGAATATCCAAGGACAAGGAAAGAAATGTGAAATTTGTCATTTCTAGTACAGTTGCCCAAAGAGTCATTTAACAGCCACCAAAAAAAATTGTGCCAGAGATTTCCAAAGGCATTTAGTAGATGCTCATGCCCATTTGCTGTTAGTACTAATGAGAAGTGAGTGTCCAAATCACTTGGACAGGTTTTGGAAAGTCTGAGCTAGATACATGTCTTACTGGAGGAAATTACATTTGACAGGAGGCTTCTGATGCTGGGAGAATAAGGGCATTGGAGGCCACTATCTGAATTGATTCTATTTCGGTTGAGAAATCTGCCAAATGTGCAATATATACAGATGCAGATACCCACACCTCTATTCTGCTGTCACCTAATAGAATATCTTTTATTTTTCTGCCTGCTGCATATGCTGTTAAATTAGATAGAGGTATTTGCAAGGTGAATGACAAGTGTAATTGGCTATAAATGCTCCATTTAGAGAGATTGCAAACTATGTTTAAGTTACACCCAAGTGCACCTGTACTTGAGATGCAAAGTCATTCAGCTCCCACAGCACCTTCATTATAACCATACTTCATCCTCCCACACAAATAGATTCTGAGGAAAATAATTTCTCCCCAAATGTACATCTGCTGCGAATTATACCGGCATCATTACACATGCAAGTATAGTGAACACAAATCTCACACTCCGTGGTGGAGCTGATTGAAAGATGACACCTAATTTTGGAAAACAAAGGAAATCTGAAATAAAAGCTTGACGTATTTTTTTGGGCAGGCTCCTTTCAAAGCCTTTCCCAAATTCGTCATTTCTGCATGCTGGGAGGAGACTTTTTTCCAAATTTTCATTGAAAATTTTAGCTTTGAATCCTTGAGAAAGAAATTGAAACATGGCTGAATTTTTTTTTTAATTGACTTTGCAGGGCAATGACAATTGCCAAACCCTGGAGATCACTGTGATACCATTCTTTGAGACATTTAAAATTAATTTCAGCAAACCACAAATGTTTTCAAGAAAGGTTATAAAAGTTTCAACATCTTTGTCTCCTTTTTTTTTTAATTGTGGAAAATCTTTACATCTTCTGATAAAAAGGCTATTTTTGAATGCAAACAGCTTTTTATTGAAACACTTCCTACTAGTTCTGCAAAGTAACACTTGTCACCAGGAAGAAAATGGTGCAATGAATTGGTGCCTACCTTTCATTGTCCCCGTTGGATCTGCACTTGGTTGTGTTAAAAGCACTGCTTATTATCTTAACAGCCAGGAATCTTGCAGGCTTCACATTCCCAGTTTCTCTTCTCGGTTTCTTCCTTATACTAAGTGGCAGTTGTGTACAAATGGAGCAGGGCCGAGGCAGTTTTAACTTCTTTCTGTGTCTTTCTCTGCGTTCACACAAAGCAGTCCCAGGCTGCTGTGCACCTTCCCATGTTCTTTCAAGCCACATCTGTCCAATCTGCACTCGACAGCTGGTCTGTGAAAGAAACTCCTAAACAAATCCAATATAGATTGGATGCTGCCTGTGACTGGGGCTGAGATCTGCCTGATTGCAGATGTAATCTCACCTTGTGATACCTCAGCAGCAATAATAACAGTCACTCCAGTTTGTCCTGCCCAAGGAGCCTGTGGAATCTCTTTAGCTAAATGAAGTATTAGCCCTTCTGGGGCTTTCCACAGCCAAGACCATGGTTTGGAAGGCAAATGGAAATTCACTTACAAGGTGACTTCTGGAGACCATGAGCTCTTGGCCTCTCCTCTTCAGCACGTGTTGTCTCTGGGCTTTAACAGAGCCTCAGATGTCACTTGCTCAAACCTCTGCTTGGAGGGAAATTCTGCTTTTTAATGTTACAGGAACTTTCTTACTTTAGTGCTAAACTGTGTAATTTCTCTTCGAATCTTCCCTAAAGTAGTGAGCAGCATTACACATTGCTGTGCTGAGGGCTGTATGTGTAATTAGTGACTTGTACGACTCCCAAAAGCTGCAGTCTAAACCTTAATCCAACCTTCACGTTGATCACCATGTCACATCACTTGAAAGCACTTATGATCAGAGAGCTGCAATTCTCAGAGCCAATTCCACATTGGAGATGACTTTTATTAGGGAGACAGGATGTTAAAAAAAAAATTAAACCGGTCCTCATTGGAAAGTGGGGACATAAAAGTCTTCAGAGCCAGACTGTGACTGCCACTGCAGAGCTGTTTATGCAGCTATTTATGCAGGGAATAACTCTCCAGGGATGGACTATTTGTTCCTGCTTCTGCTCCAAAGACCCTGCCACTGGATACCAGTGCTGGAACCGGGAGTTTGGGTTCCTGCAGGAACAGTGTGAGTCCTAATGATTGCAAAGTGCTGCCTTCCCCTCTCTGGAGGATGGATGGGTTGTCACAATGCTTCTATCTCACTTGCAGCGCCCTGGGGCTTGGGAAATGGGGTTAAACCAAAGCCAAAGCAAATACAAAACCTCTGACCTATATGGAAATGCTGCTTTGGGGGCTATTTGGTTCTGTGATTCCTCAGAGCACACTGGGGCATGCCGGGTTATTGCTGCCTGGGATATCTTATCCCTTCCCTTTCAGTGAAATGTGGCTCCTTTTTCTTTCTGAAGGGTTTTGCAAATGGCTGTGGGTGAACTGAGGAGCTGCCACTTGGCTCCAGCCAAATAACTACACTTAAATACATTAAATAAATTCCTTTTGTTGCTGTGAGAACCACCAGGGCCCAGCCTGCCCTTGTGCATGGAGTGCAGCTGTCCTGGGTAGAGGGGCTTTGCTGAACACATGAAGTTCCTGCTGGCCCCTTCCCTCAGGCAGCTGAGGCCCCTCAGGAAAGTCCAGGCTTGGCCTGACCCTCTCTTTTCCCATTCCTTCCTGCCCCTCTCTTTTCTCTTCCCATTCCTTCCTGCCTCCCAGTTTCCCCCCCTTCATTATTACAAATCTGGAATCTCATTGAAATGCACATGAGGGAGTGAAAACACCAGTACATTGAATCGAATACATTTAAAACAACCTTTAAAAAAAAAGCTTTACTGTCTTGGTTAGCATCTGCTGTTGGTATTTTGGGGAAAGCCACTCCGTGTGCAGTCCCACGGTTACCCTCACACACAAGGTCACAGTCACTGCCTGAGCAGCTGCCCACAGTGCTGAAACACCCACCTGCTGCAGATGAAACTCAATTAGGAAGCCTCATGCTGTTACCAACACCCCAAGCAGCAGCTCTGCTGGTTCTTTGCCTGGGAGAGGGGCATGTGACTCAGAGCTGGGTGCTTTACACTCTGTTTTCTGGGGACTCCAACCTCTTGTGATAGGAGATGCTGAATAGGACTATTTGAGAACAATGCCTGTCTGGTCGGTGAATGTTCTTTAAATCAGGCCTAATTGCCTTATCTAGACCAGGATCTTTTCCTCCTTACTCCAGGAATATTTTTGGACTCGTTGGTAAGTCTGTGATATGACAGGGCCCCTTAAAAGCTCTGGGTAGCTTGGCTTGCAGAGTCTAAAGGGAAGGGGTATAGGATGTGCCTTGTAAAGAAGCTGACAGCTATTCTAAGGTGTTTAGATCTAATCCATACTAATGAGAGCTTCTTATCTGACTGAACTGCAACTTTTCTTAACTGCTGTCTTCTTCTGAAAACCTATGTATTAAATTACCACAAGACAATAGTTCCTAAAAGGCATTCTCCTAACCTTAGTTTCTTCCCTAAATTGAATGAATCTAGTGAAGTGTCTCTTAGAAACAAATCTTTTTTAAGCCTGCACTCTATTCTTCTTAACCTCTCTGCCCTAAACAATTTCTGAGACAAGATGAATACCAGCCTGAGAAGATCATAGCTACATATATCCCACTTAAACATTCTGTTGGCTGATAGCCTGGAATAAGTCACTGTTGAGGGTTAAACAACTTCTGGGGCTATAGATGGGACCTCATTATGCAGAGTGTGAGGAGAGTTACTGCTGTCAGCCAGCTCAGGTGTAGTTGCCGTGTTCACTCCATAGAAAGTGCAGAAACTGAGGTTACCTGATGTGGGAACCTCTTAGCTGAGATCTGAAACAAGCAGGGTAACCTCTCTCCTGTGGGGACGTTCCACACTTGGTCTTGTTTTTTGCTAATTTAGGATACCACTTTGCTGCTAGCAAATGTAGGAAAGGAAGGTTTATGTAAGGATTATGTCCTTGCCTTGAGATGCTTTGAATTGCTAATGCTGCCTTAAATCTGGTCGGGGCTAAGAGCACTGCTGAGAAACACACGAGTCACTGACAAAGCCTTGAAATCAGAGCCTTCCAATTTGAATTTCAGATGTCCCCAAGGCTCTTGAGCACCTAAGGCAGTGTGTCCAAACACATGAGGTGAATGATCCTGCCTTTGGACTTGATAACCAGGATGACTCTTCCTCTAGGAGTGTGTTGCTTACAGTGATCTCCACTTCCCAGTGTCCCCTCCATTACCTGGTACAGATGAACCACATTGGGGCATTTCCCCCTCCTTTAGGAGTGCTCTGGGCTGAAACTGTGTTTGGAGTCATAACAGGATCCAGGGTCTTAATAAACCCTGCTATGGTCTGTCAACAAAGACTGGCTTGGAAAGGGTCAGGAAATAATAGGACCAAGAAAATGAACAAAAAGCAGTTGTTTTCTTCATTCATTAAATAATCTTACTAGCTTTTTTTTCCTTTCTTTTTGCTAATAAAAAGTTACCTTCCAAAGGCAGATAAAAGGCTATATCTAGCTAAGTTTATCCTCAAGTGGGACTGGAAGAGAAATCTGGATTGTTGGTTTGGATTTGCATAGTGAGGGGGAATTGCTTTGTCATGTTCAAAGAACCACAACAATATCAGAGGTTCTAAACTTTTGTGCTGCAACCATAAAAGTCTGTGTCCTAGAAAAATCCCTAAACCAGGTAACTGCTCTTTGGATCTGGAATGCTTAGGTCTACAGGCTCAGTTTTGAAACCCAAGTGAAATGCATAAAGTCATCTTACATTAAGAATTTAATTCACCTGTCCTGCGAGCTTGGCGTCAGATGGGATGAATAATGACATGACTTGGATCACTCTTCCCACACAACAGATGACACACTCATGTATTTGGTTGAAATTCAAAGGGGAACAGGACACCCAACTTTGTGGGTTGTTTTGAGCTTCTCGAGCAGAGCTTTGGCTCACTCCATTTCCATGTGAGCTGTGTACCTCCTCCTGAATTAATCTGAATTCTGACTAGGTCTTCAGACTGGCAGGGTTGCTGCATCCTGGGCTTGCTTTCCAATATCCACACCCTGTTGTAGTCGATGTGATGGGATGCTCCTTCCTGCTCTGCATGCAGAGCGAGCACCAAAAAGCCATTCACCAAATGCTTCCAAACAATGCCAGATTCTCTTAGGACTGGTACCATCATGCAAGATGTTACTACACTCTCAGGGCTTTGCCCATAAACATGCTTAACTGAGTGATGGAAATGGAAGATTAATTCAGTGATGGTTTGCTCCCTTCCTGCATGTAAATAGAGATGTGTAGGACGCTGGCAGGACCCGCTAAAGGGTTGTGTAATGTCAGGGATCTCTTCCCTACAAATGCTCCCTGGGTGACTCTCCTGCAGATGAAGTGGCTGCCAGTGCTGCTCTGTCAAGGATTTTTGTTTCCCAGCCCAGAACTGCAAGTCCTCCTTAGTCTGTCTTTGCTTCAGGGCAAAACCCTTTTTGATCAAGGTGTCCTTAACCCCTTCAGGAACTCATACAGATGCTCTACGTGCTCCCTCACGTGCCCCTGAAGTTCCTGCAGAACTTAAATCATCAAGTGGTTCTTGCAAACAGTTCCCCCATTTCACTTTAATACTTTGAGGAATTACTGGACCTCATAATATTGATCTATTCACTTCCTATCCTTTTACAGCTGCCTATATAATTTCTGATCCTTAAATCTGACAACTGTGTCCCAAAGATGACTGTTCTTAATGTTTAAATGATTGCTACCTTCCATCAAAAAAAATCTAGCATTCAAACAGGAAATACAGTGCAAAAGCAGTAAAATGGTATGTCTGTGGATTAATTTCAGACTACCCTTTCAGTATAAAACCAGTGTGGAATATAGCTTGATTTTTAGCTGAAAGTAGATCAAAGCTCCCTAAGCACTAAGCAGAAATCACCTGGAAATAGTGCAGCTACAAGTAAAAGTGCCCAAATTTTGTGCATTTCATGTATATGAAACTGCATAGAAAGAATTATTTCAGAAAGTATGAGGAGTTTATGCTTTTATGTAGATATCACAAAGGCATAGAGGATTCCAAGAGTGCTAGAAACAGCAATTAATGTACTAGGTCTTTCAGTAATGCCATTTCCTCTCTGTTGAGCAATACAGTGCTTGAACATTACTTTTTAGTGGATCTGTGTTTCCCTGCTAAAGCACTACATATAATTTTGGGGTATAACTTTTTATAAATGAAAAAAAAAAAAAATCTGCTGCTACTCTCCTTCCTGCTCTGTCTGCTGCTACTCTCCTTCCTGCTCTGCAGACCCCCAAAGAAACTACTAATGCAATTTTAATTTATAGCTCTACCTTTTCCTCAAGCTCTGGGACAAAGATTCCCTAAAGTGCTTTAGAACAGAGGTCAGACTGCATTTTGAACAGAGCTGTGAGAGGTCTCTGCTCTGTAATATAAACCCCACGCTCGCCAGCTCTGTCTGATCATGCTTGGAAGCTGCTGGTTTGAAGGGAAGGGAACCCTGCATGTGGCTGCTGTGCAGATCCTGTCACACCTTCAGAGGGGAGTGAGGTGCTGTGGAAGGCCAAGTTTCCACTTTTCCCTCCGTTGCCTTTTCCTCCAGAGCCATCCCTCAAGCATGGGAGATGTTTTAATGAGCCCCACTGCTGCTGCTGCTGCTGCTGCTGCTGCCACTGATACTGCTACAGCCTTTCTGCCCCGATCTCTTTCGAGCTGCAGCCTTGCCGAACACCCTTCCAGAGCTTCTGGCTTGGCATGTTTGTGTGAGTGTTGTGCCTTTTTGACATGTTTGTCCGTTTCTTTGTTAGCACACGCAGCAGAGACGCCCTTCTCCAGCTTGGTCTGTTTGCTCAGGTCTCCCGGTGTAAATGCCAAGTGACTTGGAGCAGTCTGTCTCTTAAGTGAGGGGAAAACAGGCATGAAAATCAAATGCAGCAGGTTTTGAATCTGGGCAACTTCCAGCTTCTAAAATTCCTGTGCTGCGAGGCAGGTGTTTTTTAGGAGTCTTCTTGCTTGTCTGGTGATTAAATCTCCAGACAGTTAAGTGATAAATACCTGCCAGTCCTACATCTATCATCCCAAGTGTGCTTGGATTGTTTGTTCGGGCAGATGGAGTGTCTTAGGTGCTTGTCTTTGGTTGGGACCACATATGTTACCTGCCTATTTATATTCTATGCAAAGAAATAAAATCCCCATGTTAACTTTTCCCACCTTCTTTCTTTTCCTTCCTCTTTTCTTTCCAAGATGACCTCCACACACTTGCATTTCCCCTGTTTTCACCCCATGCCACCAAAGGTGCACCACCTGTGCAGACAAATGTTTCAAGGGCAGAAAAGCCAGGTACTGCAATTCACAGTTTTAAACAGATTTCAGTTCAATGTCTCTAGAGTCACCTACTGAGTTATCTTTCTTCAGAGTAAGATGAACCTACTTTTTAGCAAACAATCTGGGGTAGAGCTGCACTCACCTAGTGAGGCCAGGTGTTACACTAATGCATATTTTTGATACTCACTGGCAGTCAGTCACAAAAAGCGTAACTTTGTTACCAGGTCTGTTTCTTAAAAATTTACCAAAAAAAATCTTTTCTGAGTGCTTAATGATTTTGGTGGCTTAAACTCACACCATCCTTCCCATGCTGACTTTACAAACAATCTTATGATTAATGTGTCTCTTTCAGAAAACATGTGAAGCTGAGAAACATGCAACAGGTTTATGTGTGTCTAGGACTGATAGTCTAAGATCTGTCAGGGCAAGAAGCTGCCCTGTTTGTGCTGCCCTGTCGCATCACAAACACAATGTTAAGCTTTTCCACAGAAGGACTCAATGGGAATTTCTGCTGTACAAATAAGACTGGATTTTTGTGGTTCTGCCTTACAAAGAAAGGGAGTTCACTGAGATTTATCAAACACCAGGCAAGTCATTCGTCTTGGAAGAGTGGGTTCAGAAAGCTTCAGCTTTGAAGCAATAAGTCTGCCAAACACAGCTTTACTGAGAGGTTTTGGTGACCCTGCCTGAAACTTCAGGTAATGGTGACCACTGAAGTTCTGCAGGAAGCAACCTCTGCCTGCACGAGAGCTTTGCAGTGTGGCAAGGAAAGCCAACTTCATAAAAGCTCCAACACCTGCCACCTCCTTCCCTTTTGCACTGGCACAGCTTTCCTGGAGGGGTTTTCCCTGGAGCAGTGTGGCAGGGCTGTGCACTCAGCAGCTCTATCAGGTGTCTTTCCCCAGCTCCTCTTTTCTGCACCCCGTTGTGGAATTGTGACTCACTGTGCGAGGGCAGACACTGACCCTCAGTCACGGACCTGTCTGAACTGCTGAGAGCTCCTGAGAAGTAGTTCTCATGAGGGCAGACTGGCAAAATAAAGTCCTCTTTTATCTCTCAGCTGATTTATTAAAGACAATGTGTTGTTGGGTCTGTTCTGGTACTGTCAGCCTTGTTTGAAGCAAAACATGAAAAATGTGCTTTGCTGGATAGAAGAGGGTGATTTAACAGCTGGGCTCCCACCTTCCATGTGTAATCCGCCTCTTGAAAGGCTGCTGGTAGTGCCAGGGTGGTGCTAAGACTTAATAGGTGATTTTTCTTCCTCGTGCTATTGGTAGGAGAAGCTTTTACACAGAAACTGCCACTTTAGCCTTCAGTTTGCAAGAGCAGAAATACCAGCCTTTATATAGGGAGGGAAGGGAACCTGCATTTATCTTTTGGTGGAAGAAATCTGCACCTCCAGCAGGCTTGTCTGGGCTCATGTAAGAAGATAATCATTTTAATGCTGTACTGCAGTTGTGGCCACTTACTTCTTCACATTTTCTTATCTTCTTCTTGTATCCCCCTCACTCTTTAACGTGTTAGAGAAGACTTTCGTTTCTTTCTGAGTATGAGAATGGGGAACAGCAAGCAGGAAGCTGGTAGAAGAGAGGAGAGCATGGCTGTGGTCACCTCTTCCATCAGATCAGTTTCAGGTGCTGAGCAGAAATGTGGTGTCAAAATACTGAGCAGTGAAGCATTAGGACGATGCTGCTCAATTTGTTTCAATCTTCTGGAAGCTGAAAGGAAATCCCCTACCACTTCAGATCCCATCACAAAATAATGGCATTCTCCTCTTCTGCGTCCCTCCCTGCTCCCCCGGGGAGAGATCAGGCAGGTTTAGATAACACTAGTCTTCATTTGTTGGTACTAGAAGGGAGAAGATTTTTAAAACAAGCAACAAACAGGCCTGGAATCGGTCTCAGCTCAGTCTCCTTGTGGTTGGTGGGAGGGGGAAGATGGTTGTCTCTTTGGAGAACTGCTCCCCATGCTGTTTCTGCTGCTTTCCCTACTCACTTTGGTTCCTTCATGGGCCGTGATGTCCAGTTCCTCACATACCCCTTGGTCCCAGAATGTAAGCAATGGCTTCGGAGTGACTGAAACACAGGGGGACACAGAGGGAAAGGCAGCACAACCAGCTGACCCCATGGGCTCCCAGCCCATGGAGCTGTGCACGAGCCCTGAGCTCTGCTCCTCAGTGCAACCATTCCTCTCTGGGCTCTTCCACTTCTCTCCAACCTCACAGTTCAGCACGAGGAGATGCCCTTCTGTCCCAGGCAGTAGGTCAGCCTGTTCTTTATCCTGCTTCCCTGTCAGCCTGGGATGTGGCCAGGCAACGAAAAGCAGGCTCTCCCGGGTTTTTGAGGCTGGCAGATGAGGCTGTAGCCTGTAGTGCTGTGGGCAAGAACAAGTTCCTTTTGATGAAAGCTGGGGTGTGTTAGTAAACCAGCAGTGTATGAGGGATAGCTTGAAACATTCAGATCCTCCAGGACTAGATAAGCATAATTGCGTATTTGGAATTAGCAAAACTGCAAGGATCAAAGCAATCTCCTGGATGGATAACTAGATCAAAGGAGAGACTTTAAAAGGAGAAAACATGGATGTTAAGTTCTCCATCTACACTCTATAAATACAAGATGCCAGCGGTAAAGAGGATATAGGAATAAAGAGAGGTTTTGCACATTTCTCAGCAGGAAATAATTTAGTATCTGACTTGTTTGATTTTAAATTATGATAAAATAACAGGCACAAAACTCCAGCACAAACAAGGTTCTCCTTTAAGAACCCGAGTCTGAATCCTTATTAGGATATAGGATAAAATCATAACTTCTTCCATAAATTTACATGAAAGATCACTATCATGTTTCTTTGCTTGAAGAACAGATGTTACCTGACTAAACAGCAAACTGCAACATAACCAAAAATCTATCAAGAAGGACTGTTACTTGGTCTCCCTTTAAATCACTCCCTGACATCCAGATAGAATCAGAGAATACAGATTTCTCTCCAAGCACAAGGAGCCCAGTAAAGTGCACGGCAGATTGGAAACGTGACTGCTGCTTGTTGTGCATGTGGCTATTAAAAGCACGTGGTATTCTGGATGAAAAATAGAGATGATGATCTGCCCAGGCTTGCCTTATCTTTGGAAGGGGAGATGCTGGCTTTTAATATTGGCCAGTGTTGTCTCAAACAGCCTGTGGATGTGGTTGTCCTGCTTGCGAATTGACCGTGGTACTTTGACCAGGGTGGATGTGGCAGCCCGTGGAATTTGGGGGAGGGCTGAGCTGCAAACCCGGAGCAGCAGCATCTCCAGAGTCCCTGTGTCGTGGAGTGAATCCTCTTGTCATATCCTGGGGGATTGAACTCCCACGCTGACATGTGCTTCCTGCTGCAAGGAGCGCTAATGAACAAATACTCCTTCAGTTAAATGAGATGTTTCAGAGGGTTATAAAAGCAGCTTTCAGAGAACGAGCTGAGCAGCAGCTTACGCAGGAAGGGAGTGCAAATGGCACATGTCTGCACACTCAGCCTGTCGCCCTCCCCTCACTCTGTGTCTGGGGATCCGGAGGTATTTAAAGGATTAGGCAGACATCTCTGAGGATCCCAGTGCTGGACTGCATTGGAGTTTGTCCTCTGAAATCCTTTTGTCAATCTGACCCCCCAGGCCTATCCCACATGGATGTGAAAATCCCATGGCAATGAAAATATGGAAGCCTGGGTCTTAGGAATAAGGCTGAATTTGTGGAGAGGCATTTAGAATATGGCAGCATTAATGTTACCTCTTGCTACAACTGAGCTTTCTGCCAGAGGCTTTCCTTAATTACACTTTGGATGGGAGACAGGGAAGAGAAGCATCCGAAAGAACATCCAGTGCTGCCGTGCCTGGATCCTCTTCTTTTCTGAGCAGATAAAGCTGTGAGGAAAGAAAACATCTTTCTTTGTACTCTGCTGGTTTTCCAAATTCTGTGATCGGTTAACTGCCAAGCACTTTCTAACCCAACCAAATCAATTCACAAACTTTCATTAATATATCAGGTGATCTGTAAGCTGTTTGCCCCCTGCCTTATTGAAAGGGCCATTAATACAGAGGATAATGGATACCTCAGGGAAGCCAGACATTAAGTTAATAATTAATGTTTACAGAGGCCTTGAGGCAACTGAGCGCATTTGCCTCAGTGAGGATATTGAAATTGTGTTACTCTAATTTCAACTGTCTCCCTGTAGTTGGTACTCAGAGCTGGGTTGGATTCTGGCTCCAGACTAGATGTTCTTACCCTGGATTGCAGCAAATAGCGTTCCATGGGAATTGCTGGGCTTTCCATGCCATCCTATTTGTGCTGGTGCTGGGGGAGACGTGTGGGACTGATCCCTCCTGACAGGCTCCCGTGGTGCTTGTGCTGCGTGAGGGTGGTGGGTGCTGAGTGCAGGGTGGGTGGGACTGATGGGATGTGAAGTGCTGATCCTTCACTGCCTTCTGGGGAGGCCACAGAACGTTTGTACAAGCTCTAAAGAGGCTCTGTGAGTGGGAAGGGTGGATCCTATGAGGGGCGTGCAACCCAAACACCAGCCCTGCTCTTCAGCAAGCCAGGGAGGTGGTTTTCACTGAAGAAGCCTGTCACAGACACTGTAACAGAGAATGCAGCACAGCCTGAATCCAAAGATCAGGATCCAGTCTGGGATGTGCATGGATCAAGTTCCATCCATAAGCCTGAGAAGCTGGGATTTTGGTAGGCAGGTCCTGGGGAGCAGTGTGCATACCTTACCTCTGTAGGTCACTGCATGCACAGCCTGCATGTGTTAATGGGGTATCTGCATTTAAGAACCTTAGCTTTTCATAAGTTTGCCTCTAACTTTTGTCCCCCTCTTTCTGTACTACCCATACTCTGACACATTCCATCCAAAAGTTCTGGCTCCAGTTTGGCTGGTACCCAGTGTGCATTCCCTGTTCTCTCAGCACTGAGGTTTCCTTTCTGTGTGTTACACTGTGCTGATTTTGTCCCATTTCCTTCAGAGTCTGTTCTCCTGTAGCAGTAGTACCTGCTCCAGGGCCAAACTACATCTCTTTGGGGTCAGAGTGGTGGCCTAGGACTGACCCTACTACTGCCTTCAGGACAACACGGAGAACATGCCTGTGCTGGGACAGTCCTGGGACATTTGGGCACAAAGACTTTAGCACAGGAATCTACAGATGTGAGGGAAAGCTGGGAAGTTAAGCCAGCAGGTCTGGATCAGGAAGGTCCATGACCAAGCACAGGCACCTACAGATGGGAGGGGAAACTGAGCTGGGTGTAAGTCACCTACATTTGTGGCCCTTCCAGTGACTTTCACAATGCACCCCCACTCCCACTCCCATGTTTGGGCAAATTTTTGCCAAGTAAAACAGCATTAGACAAACCTCCCCTTCATTTTATAAGCCTTCAGTTCTGACGAATCTGGTTGGGAAGTGTGTTTAATTCCTAGACCCATTGTTTTCCACTTATGAACTCTTCACTTTGGATGTGAGAACAATGCTGAGCTCCTTATCTTCCATGCACTCTCCTGGAGACAGGACTTATCTGACTCTGAGGTGTAATTTGTTTGAAACTGTCCTTCTGTACTCATCAATCCCAGTGATGTTAGCTCGGTGCTTAAGCTAGTCCTTTTATTAAGTTTCAGGGGGTTTGTATTCCACGATCCAATTGTGCATTATTGATAAAGTCTTGAGCAGGGGATTACGTGAGACATGAGCTTTCTGCTGCATTAGTCAGACCTGAGCTGTGTTTTCCAGGGAAAGCTGTTCTCCTCTTTTGGCCAGTTCCTTGCGTGTCTGGAGCTGTGGGGGAGTCCTAAAGGCATGTGCGGGGAAGATTGCAAGGTCTTTGATGCACTCAAGACCCTGACATGGTACTCCTAAATGACATATATTTCCCTGTGGCTGGGCATGCTTGTAGTCTTGGAACCACTGTGACTTTCATGTTCCAGTTAATTATAAACCTAAGAAAATATTAAACCAATTTTTTTCCCACCCAGACTTCAGCAAGATAATCTTAAAGACATTAAAACTAGTGACAGCCTTACTTAATCTGTCAGTTGACTGGTAGACATGTGTGTTGGTTAAAAATTAGGCTATGTGCAGCCTTGTACCTTCATAGCAGGGCAGGGTCCATCCTTCTTGAGTCACCTCCTCAAAGCACAGAGCTGCCACTGCAGACTGGCTCACAAAATACCATCAGCCAGAAAATGGGAACCAAATTACACCACTTCTCATCCTTGTTGCAGAAGGAACAGGCCATTTCTTTCTGCAACAAATTTATGTCTTGGGTTTTCCATGACTACTTTATATATTTTTTAACCACTGTGGAACTGCTAAGAACAAGATATTTACAGCCCCAGTGTTCAACTCAAAAGAGGCTTGAAACTAGTTGTGCAGCGGTTCTTTCCTCTGAGGGTTTCTCAGCACGGCTTGCAGAGCTGTGCAGTGAAGTGTGTCCTGTCTGCAGCTGGTTTTGCTTCCTTTGACTTGTGTATTATCACTTGGGAAGGACAGAGAGGATGGAGCAATGGGACTCAAAGGATGTGCTCCTGCAGGTGTTGTTACAGGTGTGTTTTAGAGTCATGTTCATGCCTCTTGTCACACACTTATTGCTGCAGTATCTCATTGCTTTGCAGACACACCATAAAGGCTGGAACAAAAATAGCCCCTCTGTTTTTGCCTCAGTCTCTCTCCCTTTATGTGAGTGGAGGGAGAAAGACAAAATAAAATAATCTTAAAATCGAATTCTTCTGTCTGGATGGCCAGGATCGAGGCACACAGCTTCCTCTTAGAAACTATAGGGAAGCGTAGTGTTGGTGAGGCAGGAGACCTTCCCCCTTTACCCAGGGGCATCCTAGAGCTGATCCACCACACCTGTGCCCTGTGCTCTGAGTGTGTCCCGCAGGTGTGGCTGGGACGCAGAGAGTGGGATGGCACAGAGCAACGAGCAGTGCCTGGTCCCCCAGCAGAGCCTGCCCTGCCTGCCCAGTCTGCGTGGCTGGATCCAGCTGCCCTGCCTGTTCCCCATGAACCTCTGCACTTGAAACCACTGCAGATCCCCTCTGAACTCCCACCAGCCTCTGTTAGCTGAAGATTTGCCACTTCTGTTACAATTCACGTGCTAAAAGGCCTTTTCCTCCCCCCTCCTGCCCTAGCCTTTATTATAGAGGGCTCGTTTTATAAGCCTTATTAAAGTCTGATCTTGCAAAGCTCCTGGGGGCTGTTTGGCTTGATAAAACACTATATAAATTGGAGTGGCTGTTGATTTTGGAGCCTTTCTTACAAGACAATCGTGTTTCCAATTAGGGATTTCCTTCTCTTACATGCACAACATGGTTTTTTTATTAGCTAGATGGTTTAAAATGCCTGCCATGTGCTGATAAGCCCTGTGCTGGACCTTTTGTCTTCTCCTGGTGCATGTGGATAGGACAATGTGCACAATGGAGCAGTGGATGCAACTCCTCAAATCCACTGCCAGTCATAAAACAGCTGGTACAGGACAGTGTTCATTCTCCCCAGGAGCTCTGGGGATGTACAGAAAATTCAGTAATGATGGTAGATGCTTGTTGGACACTGCCAAATGTGGAATTATTTGGTTTATAAGACAGCCTCGTAAGGCTGAGGGGGTGGATGAGCAAGGCAGGAGTGCTGGCAGGTACCAGTGCCAGCTAGGGGTTTGGGGGGGGGTGTCCTTGGTGAGAGGCTGTGGAAAGGGTCCCACAGAGCCAGGGCTCCATCCTTTGAGGAACAGGAAGCAGGATGAGGGAACATGGGCTGTGTCAGGGCTCACAGACCAGTACCACCCTCATCAGAAAAAAGTGAAGGATCACAGTGATATTTTTGGCAAACTGTGCTTTAGTTCTGTTTGCCTATTCAAAAGGACTTGTGTAATGAATTAGGCTTGACCATAATGGGGTTGCAGCGTTCCCTCCATCCCACAAAAGGGAATAAGAGAAGAAGGCCAGGCTTATTTGAGGATGTTATCCCTCGGCATAACATAGGTTCTGACTTGGGGGCCCAAAGTGGTCTCTTCTGTTTTAAAAGATGACTATACACAGCTGCCTGTGAAGCAGGCCTTGCTGATGCATGCAGATCTGTAAGGGTGGAGGAAACGTGCTAATGTTCTCATCCTTTTTAAAAAAGAGTAGGAGATAAAATTCACTCTGGAGTCCGTAACATGCTCCAGCACACTTGTCCTCTGGTAGTGGCCTGTGCTAAAAGCACATCAATAAAATTGCTGATGCTGCTATTTAGTAACAAGGTAATTACAAAGGGTGGGGAGGGGAACATAACTAAAAATCTGAAATGGTAGTTAATGCCATTCCCATTAAGTTACCAGCCTCAAATACATGGCTTAATGCATCTCTAACTTTTACTGCTATAAAACGGTGCAAGTTGCAGGCTTAAGAGATCATTAGAAAAATACACAATGGATTTATCTTCATGAATAAAAATGATGCAACACAGAGCTTTTTCTTTTGTGGATAGGCAGATGCAAGTCAAGACAAGAAAGACTCTGTTCCCAGATAGTGCTTCTTAAGAACAGCAGATCTGATTGTGTTCCAAAGGTTATGCTGCATGTGTGGTTAAAGCTCTCTCTTAACCTCCTTGATGTAAATAGTTCTTAAGATAAAAGATGAAGCTCTTCCGAGAATATTTTGCCATTCCCCGGTGACAAATCAAGACAATGTTTTGTGCTGATTAAGTCACTGTCAGCAGGTCAGCCATCTCAGTGAACTGATTTAGAAGCCTCTTAAATAAATCACCTCTTCTTCTCGCCCCTGCCCATTACTCATTCTGCTCTGTACCTGCCCTGGAGATGCAGATGGGGCACCCTGTGCTGGAACTTTGCTCTGACTGTCCCCTCACCTCTGCAGAAGCCTGAACAGCAGACTCTTCAGAAGTTGGTGTTTCCCAGCTCCACTGCAGACCAGCTCCTGCAGATTGAAAAGGGAAGACAATGTGTTCCCATAGGGAAGGTTTGGTTTTGTCTGTCTTGAGCAGGTTATGTTACTTGTGGCTATTCAGGTTTTAGACTGGTTCAGCTTTAAAAGGCAGTGAAATTGTGCAGCTTCTCATTCCAGCATGGTTGGAAAACTGCCCTGATTATCCTAGAGTGTCTTATTATCCCAAGCAAGTCTAGAAATTATGTGCCTCACTTCTCTGTTTCATTTCATATCAGGTAATGAGAGAATGTGTGTGTGCCCCACTTGTGCTCTGCTGGGTCGTCTGGAGGGTGGGCCTTTCAGGTTTTTATTTCACACTTACCCTGGGCCTGGGTCCAGCTAGAGCAGTTGCACAGCCCAGTCAGTGGGGTGGCACAGCAGTCCCTGGCCCTCAGCTGAGTCCCCTTCAGAGCCCCAGCACTGCACAAGGTCTCGGTGGTGCCAGCACGGGAGGATGGTCTGTTCTGGGAGTGCTGTGCTACCTGCTGTCACTCGGTGCTGGACATCTGCACTCTCTCCCTGCAGCTCCAGCAGGCCAAGCCCTTGCACCCAAATCTGCTCGTGTTTGTGCTGTGAATGCAGGTGGTTGTGGCTCTCAGACTGTGCTTGTCTTCCTGCCATCTCAGGTCAGGAACAGCAAGCACCTTCTCAGGGGTGCTGGCAGTAAAACCCTGCTGGCTCCTGCCACAGGAGACTTGGCACTCCAGTCTTGAGGCCAAGGGGGCCATGCAGTCACCTACAGTGACCTCAAACAGCATCAGGAGAGGGAAGAGTGAAAAAAGACTGTTGCAGAGACCTGTGGGATTTTATTACAAGACATTAACCAAGCATAAATTCTGTTATCATCATTAACGTTTTCAGTACAAAGCTGAGCAGATCCAGGAGCTTTAGACCAGATCAGGGCTCTGTATCATCTGCCCATTACAGCTTTTGATACCGAGCCAACTCCATCCTATCTCTTTGGCTAGCAAGAACCTGAAAAGCTTTTGCTCTGTTTTCAGAGCAGATGAGATGTATCACCAGTGCTCCAGCTTTCCTTTTCTCCCATTTCCTAAAACAATAAATATTTCTCATAGATGGACCTAATGGTCTAAGCATAACCTGGCAGTTCATGAAATATTTCCTTGCTTTAATCAGAATCCTGAAGCAAACAAGGAAGGAAATAAAAAGCCAATAATATGCTTGGTTGTGTGCACAAAAGTAGAATGAAATATATGAAGCTGGTAATGGCTCTGCTGTCACATCTTAAAAACATTTGCTTTGACTTGCATAAGTGTCAATTCAGCTTGCACTTGATACATTACACTATGGATAAAGCTGCTGGCCTTTAAAATCAGGTCTTTTAAGCAACGGAGAGATACTCTAAGTAGCTACTCTGTATTGTTGGGTAATGATGTATATAGCAGAGAAAGCTTTTTCTTTAAAAGCTCAACTTTTAGGCTGCAATTTTTTCTGCCGTGCCTCTGCATTAGGGAAGGAGCCCAGAAGCTCATCCGCAATCATGATTAAAGGCAGATCTCCTTTGCCAAGGTCACAGCAAGTTTGACCTCTTGGCCATTTGCTGGGGAGGTGTGTTCAGCCAGGCTTTGTGCTGTTCCAGTGCAGCTTCCCGGCTTCTGAGCAGCCTGGCTGGGAGGAGAGGAGGAACTGGGGGCTCTGTGTGCAGCTACCTGGAACAATTGCAAATCTCAAGGTCCATTTGTTAAACCTTCTGTTCCGCTGAACACCCTCGTGTTGGTCCTGAACATCCTCCTGGTTAGATCTCCTGAAAAGCCAGTTCTGCTCCCTGCCCCCAGCCCAAGGTCATGGAAATCTGACACTCCTGTCCAGGAATACCTTCTAGTTTGTCCACTGGGATTCAAAACTGACCAGCAGCCTCCTACCACCCAGAGAACTTTCTTAGCTCTCTCCCCAGGATGACATTGAGTCAAGTTAAAGTCTGTCCTCACCCTCTGTCCTATCTTCCCTCTTTACCTTCCATCTTTGTCATACTCCATCCCTGCCTCTTACTTTGGCCCTGAACATTTAGTTTCTGTGATCAAACCTGATGGACTGATGGAACTTTTCTCATGCTGGACTCACATCTGTCATAGTCTTGTCCAGGTTTTTGTCCCAGCCCTTTCACTGTGAATCATGATTCCATTTGGGAGGCCTGAGGTTCCTGTATAAATGCACCACTGGCCCTTCTTTGTGTAGTTCATTTCCTTTCTAATTCCACTATATTTGCCCTACTGCTGTAAGTTGTCCCTTTATCCCTTCTGAGAGCCTTCTTGGTTCTCTCGTCCTGTTCCCATTTCACTCCTTGTCTCCGTGCTAATGCTCCTCCTCCATTTCTGCACTTGCATTGCTCCTCCACTCATCTGAGGGACTCGCAGTCCTCCTTCCAGAGGCACATCCCACCAGTTAAGTATCTCTCCAGACCTTCATTCCAGCACTCATCTTTGAGCCACCTCTGCTTTCCTTCTCTTTGCGTTGGAGAAATCCCATTAATGGGCACCTGAGTGCTCTGTCCTTGGAGTCCCCACCCCACATTCATGGTGCAGCTGGGTGACTTCCTGGACTGTCCTGGACCTCTCCAGAGCAAAACCACTAGGCAGGGAGAAAGGACTTGCAAGGGGCTGTAAGTGAATGTACCTTGCACTGGGCAAAACAGTTTACCTTACAACTCTCTCTCAAGACTTCACAGCCTCTAATTTTCTTGTCTTACTGCCTTGAACTTTATTTACTCCTGAGACAGTCGGAGGAGATGGCTTTGAGTGTTTCTCAAACACTGAACAGCAAGAGCTGCTTTGGGATGTGTGAATTGCTGAGAGCCTTAAGTGACAGCTGCTGTACTTGTGACCCTTGGGTGAGGAAATCAGAGCCTGTGAAACCTCTAGAAGGGCTTTCCACCCCTTTATTTACTTCACCCAAGTTCCCTAAGGCTCACTCAGAAATGTGCTTCTGAGGACTGTTTAGTGCTCACATGTTTACAGTGCAATGGAGTTAAAAGCACTTGGGATTTGCCTTGCTGCTGGAAAAGCTGGGTGGGAAGCCAGCCTGCCTTGAAGGCTTTTTAAACAGGATTAAAGCTTTCTGTACTCTGAGAATAGGAATGGGAGGGCTTTTGCCATGCTGTTTGATCAGTGGGTAGGGGGGTTCCATAGCTTGGATTAGCTGTTATCCTGCTGCAGGGGCAGCCTCATGACGTGGGGGAGAATAAATATATCTGGACTTTTCCAGTGACATTTTTCTCTGTAGACAGATTTAGGATTCCAAACTGAGCCTTGTCAGAGAGGGCAGCAGTCCCTAGATAAAAAAGAATTGAATTAGGAATTTTGTCTTCCTAACACCAGTCCTCCTCCCTCTGCAGAGTTCTGCATCTTGGAGGAGGGCTCCAGCCTTCCAGGGAACCTTTCCCACCTGCCCTGTAGATGGAGAAGGTAATTCTCTTCCCTCTCAGAAATCCTGAGGAGGTTCTTAAGTTCCTCTGTGATGAGAAATGTCTTTGTTCCACTCAGCACTGTGTTCCAGCCCCTAGGCTGGACTCCTTGGGGAGAAGACTTCCTTGGGGAATGTGCTGGTAGCTAAATTCCAGGGCCCAAGCCCTTCCTGAACATCAGGGTGGTATTTCAGCTCTGAGGTAGGGAGTTCAGGATATTCCTGACAAAAAGAGTTTGGCTGTTGCCAGATTTATAAGAATAAAATCTGGGAGATGGAGTCTGATTCCCTGCCCTACCAGTGACTCTGTGACCTTGGGTAAGTCCTGCTTTTGATGAGGGTGGCTGAGATGAGAGCATACAACGTTTTTGTCAACAAAAAGTGATTACATAGGCATAGGAAAAAAAAGAAAATAAAAGATCCAGGAAATTTTGTCATTTTTTTAATCTACCAGTACCTGGAAGGAAAAAAAATCAAGGAAAGTTGGCTATAGTCCCTATTCACTTAATCCTTTTCTCCTTGACAAATGCCATGAATTCTCTGTGCTGAAGCATATTCTTCAAGAGAAGCCAGGCTGTTAGTACATTAAGAGGCAATTTAATATTGCATGCACACTGAAAAAGCAGAGTTCTTGACTAGAAAGCAAACAGGACCATAAAGCAAGCACCAACCTTTCCCCAAGTCTCGCCTTAAATTCCTTTTTAAATAAAGGTAAAGCTGAATCACCATTCCCCTCTCCAGGAGCTCCTGATACTTTATCGCTGTATAAATACAAACCAAGCTGAGCTGTGGAACAATCCCCAGGTGATCTGTTGTGCTGCTGCCAGCCCTGGGGCTGCAGGGCCTTCTCCTCTCAATGCAAACACAGTCAGGTGGGGTTTTTGCTGTCCCACAAATGCCCCAGGCAGGTTTTACCCACCATTTCCTGCTGCCTCATTGATACAAACAGTCCATTGATAGCTGGGATTTGCTGTTTCACTTTAGAACGCCTGTTTTCTCTGAGATGGTTTTGTGAGGGGAGAGTTTGCAGCACGGTGTGGAAAACAAATATTAAAGCTCCATCCTCACTGTGTCAGCTTTAGGGATAAGAGAACATCTTCACACCACGTTGGCATCACTGAGCTCTGCCTGTTCCACCCCGTGTCCCGTGGTGACTTGTCCTGTCTGCAGGTAACAGCTGGGCAAATACAGCTCCAGGTTTGCCATCTGATTGAGTTCTGCTCTCAGCAACGGGAGTTGAAATCAGAGCTGTCCCCTCTTCAGGGCTGACAATGCTCTCAGTTCAAAAGCTGCAAATTCAGGGTAGAAAAAACTTGCAGATTGGCTGGAAAAAATTGCAATCCTTGCTGCAGTTCTTGCCTCAGTCCTGGGAGTTGTACTAAAGTTTCCTTATGTCTGCAGACAGACAGACACAGCACTGATGAAGATGCTCCTGGTTTCAGTGGAGTCTGGTTCCCAGGGCTCCCTGGCTGGGGTATCTGGGTTACCCAGAAAGGCACTGCTTCAGTGCTAAACACACTTCACTCCCCCAGCCCAGCAGCTCACACCCAACACTTACCTTTCTGTGCTTTTGCAAACATCTTTGTGCAAAATCTCTCCATATCCAGATGCATCCAGTGCTGTCCTCACATCCTTTCTCCCCAGATAAAGCAACTTCCCTTAAGCAGCTGCTTCACAGGGCGGACAATTCCCTACCAATGGCTGGAGCCACGGCTTTGCCAGAGTGTCTGCACCTCCTAGAGAGCCAGAAAGGACTTCAATCTGGTCTGTGCTTGGCATTTCTGAGCCTCTTCTCTGTCCAAAAGGCATGTTTCACCCCTCCAGAGTCTGAGGGAATGGTGAGATATGAGTGAGTGCAGCAGTTTGTGCCATGGTGTTAGGGCTGTGTACAGGTTTTGGCTTCTCGGCCTCACACACAGCACGACTCTGTGTCATTGCAGCTGCCTCAAGCTTTTCCATCTGTTCCCTGTCCCCCTTACTGTTATCCTGTAACAGAGAGAGGATTGGCAAGCTTGTGGAGGCTGAATTAACCTCAGCCTGTGATGGGAATAGGTAGATAAACGGTGTCCCCTTCCATTGGTTTAGCCAGGGCAGAATTCCTTTAATGCCAGATAATTCCTCTGAGGACAAGGCTTTTTTTTCCCTGTCTCTTCCTGTCTGGGAGCAGATACAAATTGTCCCACTGTGCTCTGTGGGTTTAACTTCATTACAGAAAGTGTCCCTGCTGAGAGCCAATACCCTTCACAGGTGCTAAGGGAGCAAAATGCCTCTGAAATAGCCCATCTGGTACATGTACCTTGATTACTTCCCCCTTCCCTCTCCCTGCCCTCATTCCTAAGAAATGCCCAAATGCTGTTACCAGTCCATTCCCCTGATAAGGGGGCTGCCTCCTCAGGAGAAAGCAAAGAAGATTTTTTTTCTTCTTGTGATGGAGAGGGACGAAATCATATTGGGAAATGGTGTTTGGATGCAGGGAAGGGCCAGGAAGGGAAGAACAGCCCTAGGGCAATAGAGAGTGGTGTGTTCTGTCAGTGTGATGGGCCAGCAGGTTTAGAGCAAGCCATGGGAAAATGCTGAGATAACACAACTGCCTTTGGTCATCCACATGCCCCAGGCATGTAGCACTGTGCAGCAGCAAGGCAAATCAGCTCTCAATTTCCTCTGCTTGCACAGGGCTTTAAAACCCCTCAGTTGTTCTGGGGACATGGCATTATCTCTGCCTCAGAGAAATGTAGCACTGCTCTTAAAAAATGGGTCTGGAATAGGAGCTGTTTGAAAGCCAGTTTGATGGGCCAATAGTGATTTTGAAACTAGCAGAGATCAAGATATGACTAAGAGATAGCTAAATGAGGAAATTAGTTGCTTATGTAGTCCAAAACCCTGCAAAACTTTTATGCTACAGAATCAGATGTCAGCTAAGCTGCTGCTTTTGCTGGTTGTGTTCCAAAATTTCAGTTCCTTCCTGCTCACTCCTCATGCTCCCAGCATGACCATATCATACCCCTCTGCTTGGCTGTGTGACCTATCATCCCTGGCCTCTGTCTTGAAACAATAAATTGCACTGTCTGGACTTCTGTGCTGCACAATAAATTTGTCTCTTAGTTAGGTAGAACTTCTGTGTAGGGAGAAGGAAAAGTGAATTGTGGGGAGATATTTCTATCGGTTTTCTCCTGATTTGATGCTCTTTACATCTCCCTGCCTGGCTTTTGGGTAGTCACTGAGACAACCTCTTCTTCCTTGAGTGAATTACCAGTAAACCAAAAGTGACTTTTTTTCCTGTGTCCTGATTGTCTGGGGGAGGCTGTGACTAGCACCTGGTGCTTGGAAGTGGGAGAGATGTGATGATATTTCAGTCTCTGTTCATCCTGCATTTGGTATGTACCTTCCAAAACCTCGTGTGTGCTTCCCATTGGCACAGAACAGCAGACTGCTCACTGACTGGGGGTTTCCCACATGGAGAGGGGCCCTGCAGCCTCTGCAGAAGTTAGAGGAGTGTTTTCTTAACTGGGCACTGAGCAAATCTTTTTACCAGCCATGTCAGGCCTTAGTGTTAGCTGAGAATAAAGCTGGAGATAAAAGACCATACAGCTGTGACTGAATGGAAGTTGAGACTGTACAACTCAGTGTGCGTCCTCCAAGGACACATCCTTCATTTCTGGGTTGCAACCCTTGGTTGCTTTTGCAAAATGTGGTATTTCCACAGTCTCTTCTGTTCTTACTCCACAGCAGAAGTCAGTCTTTCAGGAACTGCTGTGCTGCCTTGGAAATAGCCCGAGGTCACAGCTACCTCTGAGATCCTGCTCATTCTTTGTCCCTTACAGGGAGGGGATGCTCCGTTCAGCAGGGACAGCCCAGCTGTGGGTGCCCCCTCCCCACCTCAGACCTCTCACTCAATTGCAAGAGAACAAGCCTCAGGTTTGTGAGTTGTTTCACTCACAAACCCAACAGGAGCCATCTTCCAAGTCTAGGTGCTGTTTGGGTGCTGTGGATCAGGTGCTCTCAGGACTCCCCCAGAAGGGCAAAGGCAGGTCTGAGGAGAGGTGTGTGTGGTGTGGATGAGGAAGGAGAAGGCTGGAGGGGAAGATGCTGTGATACACTTGATAGAAGCCCTGGCATGTTCAGCTCTTTACATAACAGGCAGGATGAAGGTGCAGGGCCAGGAACACCACTGGCAGCTCTCTCGATGCATTCAGGGGCACTGTCAAGGGGATTTCCTGCATTTCTTGCAGAAGGGACACGTTTCAGGCATTCTCTTCCCAGGCACTGCTGAGCAGAGCCAGATGCAAGGGATAGCGAGAGGAAATCTCGTATTTCGAAGGGGTGTGATGTCATTGCACAGCGAGTGGGTCAGTGGGAGAATAATGAGTGTGGACAGCTGAGATGTGCTGGGAAGGAGAGCAGAGCAAATATTTGAGAGATTTGTTCCCTAACACAGCTCCTCAGGGCCCAGGCTGGCACTTACCTTGAGTACAGCGGGGCTCAAGTTTGTTCATTACCAGGATAATACAGCCAAGGTGAGACTGATTGGATAGGTGAAAATAGTAAAATTAGATATTATTTTCTAAAGGAGCCTGTAAACTTGGAACATGCACGTGTGTACCCAAGTGCTGAGATCCTTGCCAGCTAAAAACCAGTAGAGCCATCACTTAGCAGGGGAGAAAACTTTACCTGACTCCTGCCCTGCTTCCCACAGCTGCTGTCCTGTAGCCAGCTGGTGACACATTCCAGGTCCCATGATGGGCATCTGAATCCATCCAATGTGTCTTGATGCCTTGGTCATGCCAAAGCAGTGCTTCCAGCCACTCTGGGAGTGGTGGGGACACAGGGAAGGAAGACAGCAGCAGGAATGGAAGCAAAGGAGCTGCTCTGCTTCTTAACACTTGCAGAACTGCCAGGAACCACCAGGAAGTCCCAGCTCCTCTAAGTTAGCTCCACCTTGGAGCCTGAACTCTCCTTATTCCCTCCTGGCCTCCCCAAGCACAGCTCAGGGATTCCCCAGGAGGAGGCAGCTCAAAGGGGACTCGGCACACACTGTCGTGGTGCCACTGCAGTGAAACAAATACCCTTGTTTCAGTTCCCTGACCTTCACCAGCCAAATCATTTCCTTCTCTCCCCTCTTCCCTGCCCTGGCAATAACTGTGTGTGCACATAAAAGCTAATCAGGATGAATGTAATGGTGCTTCTAGCCCTGTGAACACATGCTTTATGACTGTTGTGAGGTTTGGGGCCTTTTTTTTGGTGGTTTTTGTTTTCTTAAAAAAAAAAAAAAAAGAAAAGTCCCACGGGGTTTTTGTTAACATAATTGTTTTGAGCAAATTTGAAATATTTGAAAGCTTTTAAGTGCCTGTTATATATACATCCAAGGTTTGTCTTGGAACATGCTAGGTTGCAATAGACGTTTTCCAATTAAGTGAAACAGCAGTGAGGATAATGGGTTTATGGAAATGGAAGAGCCATGCTGGAGGGAGATGGGAAGCCAGAAAGCATTAATCTTAATAGGATCCTTTTTTTTTTTTTAGATTTGCATTTTTTAAAAAACTTTTTAAACATTTCCCTAGGCATGTCCCTGGTTCTGCAGTGGCACGTTCCATATCTAGAGAATCTCTTCCTCTGTTTTTCCTCACTTCAAATTTTTCTCTCCCCCCCTTTTTTTTTTTTTAACTTATCCTTTCTGTCCAAGAAATCCTCTGCTCTATCCTTTCTGCAATGAGAGAGGCTCGTGCACACAAACAGTCATCTGTCACTTTAACTGAGCGTGCAGTGTGGGAAATGGGGAATTCACAGCCTTCTGCTCTGGAAGGCAGAGTAACCCTCCAAAGAGCCAAACCCTCCCTTCCTCCCTCTGTCCCTCCCTCTGCCTCTCAGAAAACCTCTGGGAGAGGTCTGGGCTCTGCTCCAGTTCTGCAGCCCAGTCACCTTGGGCCAGGCTCCTCCCTTCTGTATGGTGAGTAAATACCTTCTCCAGGAGGCTTCCCAGCGAAATATGCAGGATCCAGGGGGGAATCAGTGTCTGGGACTGGCATCTTTGTATGGCACTCTGATTTCCATGCTGTGCCTTGCTGGGTCAGTGCTTGGCTGGGAAGTCCCCATGGACTGGAGCAGCCCTGTGGATTCAGAGTCTGGCCCAGGAAGGTGGAGGTGAGCCCTGCTGAGGGGACACCCCTTCTTTGGGAGGAGGCTCTTTGAGCTGAAGGTGGGATCAAAGGGGAGTTTGATGCTTATAGCCAGAAGTCAGGACTCTGAGTCCTTAGCCAGATTTCCTGGGAGTAAGTAGAGCTTGAAGAAAGTAGGAAACCTGTGGGTTGAGGTGACACATTATGCAGAGGGATCACTGTGCCGTCTCCCAGGAGGGATTCTGAGCTTAACCCACCACATTCCCCTGCCTGTCACCTCTCCCACCATTCCTAAACTGATCTGTGAGCATTCCCATGCCCAGCTCTCACTCCTACTTGTGTGAGTCCCAGCATGGATTTAACTGGGCTCCATCTCTGTAGGAACAATCACCTTGAGTCTGGTGTGGATGCTTTTAGTTTCCTTCCTGTCCCTGGCAGTAAAAGTGGACTGTGTTCCTTTAAATCCTCTCACCCTTTTACAACTGCTGCTTTGCAGGAAACAACGCTTAGATCTTTAATCTGAAAACAAAAGAGCTCACACTCCCCCACTGTATTTATCTTTGCCCAAATCAGAAGGGTTGGAGCCTTAGACACCTCAAAGGTCTCCCTAGAGGTAGGTGCATTTCAATAGTGGATGAAGGGATATGTATATATATATATATATATATAATGTTCAGGTTAGGTAGGCTTTTGCATGGGAAGGGCCCCGAAGGTACTACATAATTCCACTATATTGAGGTTCTAATGCTGCACCTGTCAGGGCTGTGTCAGGGTGGTATTAGAGCAGGTCACTGGGGAGAGCATATTGATCCCATCTGTATCCAGTGTACAGCATCCTCTGCATCCTTTATGTCCAGCACATCGCTCCTTGCCCAGTTCCCCCCCTCCTCTAACAGCAAAATCTTTCATCCATGAGCCAAGGCAAAACGACTTCACCGGCTCTGATGTCCTCGGGAAATGTGTTGGGCTTGAGCCATGAGTACAGAGATACTTCCACACCCAGAAGCTTTCAAGCAGTAAGCAGGATTAAGACACACAGCCGTGGGCTTTTCTGTGACCACTCTTGGCCTGGCTTCATGAATATGAGTAGACTCCTGTCTGGTTTCCAGCCCAGCATGGAAATTCTTGAAATAGCGAGTTTGACTGTTTTTAGATGGCTTTTTTGGAAAAATAAAAAACAGTGCTGTAAGTGGTAATCAGACTTTATGACTTTATTTCCCCACAATATTCTCTTTCCCTCTGTTTACAAGCCCGTTCTTATATCTTATGTTCTCAGTGCCTTTTTTTTTTTTAATTTTTCCCCAGATCTAAAATCCTGCATTTGTGTGTGTAGGTAATGATTTTAAAAGCTTTCTCCGAGCTCTTCTCCCACTAGAGGGTACTCCTGCTACACCAACAATAGACATTCGGGGCTGGCCGTGGTTCGCAATGCGTCCCTCTGCTTTGGGAGCAGGTTGTTCATTGACAGCACAGCCTGGGTGTTGTTCAGTTGTGCTGCCTCCCTGCTCCAGCAGCCGAGGAGCTGTCTTGTTGCTGAAATGCAACCCAGAAATGCATTTTGGCCTCTCCTGTTTCCACCTTGTTGGCTACACAGTGCTCTGCTGCTGTGTGAGTAGAGGTAACTTGTGTGACCCACTGGCCCTCGGGCTGAGGTTGGTGCCAGCTCCAGGGAGCACGTGGAGAACCCTTTCCACCACACACTTTGATTTGAAAATGCTCTAATGGCTTCGAGGTGCTGCAGAAAAAGGAACTGCTGCCAAGCTGAGGGGTAGAGTTTGGGTGCTCACGTTGTCGGGGTCAGGAAACAGCAAAATTTTACCGGCCACCCTTTTTTAGGCAGGAGATCAGACCATGTGGTCTATTCCGGCCTTGAGCTCTGCTCCTCTCTGGCTGTTGATGGATGTGAGGCTCCCTTTAGAGCAGATTTATTTGGCTTTCATGTTGCGAGGCTGCAGAAGTAGCTTTGGGTCTGGCTGGGCCCCCTCCCCTGTCCTCCATGCCTGGATGCCCCTGTGTATTTACGGCTGCCCGTGGCAAGCAGGCAGGATGCAGCACACGCTGTGCTTTATGCAGCTCTGGGGGCTGCTCTTTCACTGCAGCGTGCCTTCAGCCTCCAGAATGGCACAGCCAGCACAGGGGATTTTGTTTCATTTCTCATGCCAGGAAAAGCCCCAGCTTCCCCCCTTGTGGTGCCTCGTATCAGAACCCTGCCCCAGCGTCTCGCTGCGCTGCCAGCGTCTCCCCTTCACACCTCCCTGCTCTGCAGAGCCGCTGGGAGTTCCTGCACTGCCTGCTGCCTTCTCTGTGAGCATGCTCGTGCTCCTGCCTGTTCACACTGATTAAATGAGCGGGCAGGAATTACAGTCAACCATCCATCACTGGAGCCAGTGTTCCCTTGACCCAGTCAAGATGAAAGAGGTCGAAATCTTTCTTCCCCAGGCCATTCCCAGCAGTGAGGTAGCCAGCTACAGTTTTCTGGCAGAGCAAATACAGAGCTATTCCAGGGGTGAGTCTCCTTCCTGAAAGAACCAGCTACACGAAGTGGTATCTTCAGAGCAACGGCAGTCACAACTCAGAACTGGTAGTTGCTTGAAAGGTCTTCTGTTCTCAGGAGAGTAAAACATCATCTGCAAAATGATCTCTTGCGAAAGAGAGGGCCTGGCATTTGGAGCAATAAATCCCAAGTGTGGACCATGAAAGGGAACACCACTGTTCCATCACATCTATCTTGGGCCTCTCCAGAGCAGCTTTTATTTGTATGTGCTGCCCACAGGTGAGTCTCCTAATTGTGGGCTGGCCAACACAGGTCAGGAGATAATCCAAAGCACTGAACGCTCCTTTCACTTGAGCATTTCATCCTCTTTGCCTGAATCCATAGGCTGTGGGACCTCACAAGAAGATCACCTAATGTCACCTCGTGGTGGTTCGCATGTGGCTGTTCTGGAAGCATCGGTAGAGCTCATTCCTCCTCAGATATCTATGTGGCTGCTGGAAAGGGTTTCAGGAATGACATTCATGAAGCTGGAGAAGAAGTGATGGTGTAAAACCCTGAAAAGCCTTCTCTCTTCCCCCAGACTGACAGTACTGAGGCAGCAGAGGCTGTGATGGAAGGCTGAAATAGCACTCTCTGCTCTCCAGGTATGGAAATGAAGTTGGGGTGAAAATCAGGAAGGGGAAAACTGGAAAACAGAGCCTACAAAGGGGAGTAACTCGCCACTGAGACTAACTTTTCCTCTTGGAAAACCTGAAGAAAGTAATCTAGAGGCTCAGAATTACAGTAAATTACAGACCTGGCTTAGTGTGGCTGCTCAGTGCTCTCAGCCTGTATTGATTTCAGAACCAGGCTATGAACTGCTGCCAGACAATGAGCTGGCTGGTAGCTGAACCCTTACGGACTCCCCTGGACCTGATTCCTCTCCTGTCCCAGCTCCCATCAGTGGCTGTGGGTGCCATCAGTCAGTCCAGCTGAGTGGGGGATCGGCTCTAAATCCACAGGAATGTCACAGATGTTGTAACAGCTCCCTTTTCTCTCTGATTCCTGGTCATTATTCAATATGTTCCTGAAAGCAGCAGGACGTCCTGAAGCTCAGTTGGAAGGAGGAATCACTATTTCCTTCTGCCAGCCCCAGACACGCACACCAAGGGCAGCCTGCTGAGCTTCTCCACACCGTGTGCCTCTTGTTCCTTCCTGCTGAGAGCAGATCAATCTGGAGGTGGAGGGGGACACCTCAGCCCACCTTGAGGCCTCTCTGGAGAGCTGTTGTGCAAACAAAGCTCTGTTTGTTAGTTTGTTTGTGCAGCCCACAGCAATTAGGATGAGCTGAACTCTGTGTTTCTCGAGGCAGGGCCGTGCTGCTCCTGAGGACAGGGAACTGCTGAAAACCTCCCCAGCCTGGAATGGGGTCAGCTGGGTTTGGCAGGCCTGGCTATTGGTGCTGACCACCTGCTGCTTCTCCAGCAAAAGGGCCCAGAGCTCCTGAATGGAGAGGCTTGGAGAGGGAGGATTGCTAATCAGGAGGTGTCTGGTGCCCTGTGTTGGGATGGCTTTATTCCTAGCAGTGAGTCATGGTGCTCAGGTTAGCAGAGTGTAAATAGAGAGGACTATCTCTTAATAAGAGCTTCAGTCCTCTAATGGAGGCAGATCCAGCCCATGAGATGTTCTCAGCCTCCAGCTGTGCTTTGTTCAGCTAAAAATCTGTGGGATTTGCTCTGTTCTCCAGATTTTCTTCTCTGATTCTCCCTCGATCTTTCTACATCATGCTCTGGCATGCAGCCCTTCTGCTTCCCTGTTCTACTTGCCTTTGCTTAACCTGTAGTGTCTATTTTGTGACTTTTGGTGTGACAGTCTCTGAGCTGGGAGTTTTGTTGCTCCAGGTATCAAAGTTAATGATGAAATACACGGAGTAAAATCAGGAGGGAACCCTCGTGAAAGAGCATCTATCTTGGGTGAGCAGACAGTGCTGGATTCAGGATGGGATCTCCAGAGCTCACAGGACCTTGGAGACCAGCAGGGCGTGGCTGGGCTTTGCTGGAGTGTCTTGGAGTCTGGAGTGGGAACAAGGCTGGTGTTATGGCTGGGGAGTGGGCCTGGCAAGGAGAGATGGGAATGGGGGCACAGGCAGAAGGAAGCCAAGTTGCCTCTCGACTGAGGTTGACCAGTGGAGCTTTGGAGTGGAACATCAAAGAGTCAGTTTATGGCTTGGGGATAAGCATAGAAGAAGAGTGTTTTGAAGTCTAAATCTGTATCTGAGTCCTGGAGGATCAGAAAAGGAAATCCTCAATCCCAGCCTAGAGCCTGTGAGGGAAGGGGAGGTGAAACTACTGAAGTTTGATGTCCCTGGAGGGATGTTTGCTCTTGCTTCCATTAGGTACAGAGACACATGAGAGGAGTGAGGAGGCTCAGAGACTCACTCAGAGTAACTGTGGGAGCTCTGCCAGGACCTGTGCCTGTGGCTCCCTCCCTGTGGGCTGGCACAAATGAAGGGACTTGTGATGGTTATCCTCAATTACCACAAAACAGCTTAAAACTTGAGCACCTTTAAAAAAATGGAGCTGTGTCAAATGCAGCGTGTGTTGTCACTGTGTCTCCTGAGCTGTTTGTTTGCCTGACCAAGGAGGAAAATAACATGAAGCTGGAGATGAAACTAAGCTGAGAAAAGGTTTATTGTTTTGTTCTCAGTCTCAGCCTTTCCAGGAGCATTCCAGTAGGTGCCAGTCTCACCTTGTGGAGCAGGGAAGGATGGAAATTACCAGTAATTCTTCACAGAAATATGAAAAAATGCTGCACAAGAGGGGGTGGGTAGAAAAATGAAAGCCTCTAGGAAAGACCTGTGTTCTCTGGGATGCTCACTTCATTTCTTTCTCCCTACTCAGCAAAGTTTATCTTGGGCTCGGCAGCACAGACCAGTCTCCCCCCCGCTCTTTAATTAGTGTCTAGTAAAGGAAGAAGGTGTTGGGGGAAGGAAAGGGAAATGGGATATTGTGTTTTGATGCCCCAATGGGTAGAAAACTGCATGGGTTCCAAATATGATAGTTAATGCTTAATCTGACAGACTGTCTCTTATCAACAGGCTGTATGTGACACCCCATTACATGATAATGGAATTCTATATGGAGACCACAGGAGACCCAGTTCCATTCAATTAACTTACAAAACAGCAAACCTCTGAAAGCATCTTTGTCTTCTCTTCTCCCCACCTCTTTCTCCCCTTTTTTTTACCCTGAGAAAATGAGAGAGCCAGTATTTCCATTTTGTTTTGCAGAGGATTAGTGCCAACTAATAGGATTAATATCCCAAGTTGTGTGGCAAATGGAATACTGTTAATAGGGTGATTATTAGAGAATTATATGGAGGGGCAAAAAAATTAAAGCAGTTGAAAGAAAAGCATGTCTGTGCTGGAGAGACTGCCAGTGCTGTACAACATCCAGCTGCTGGCCTGCCCGTTCTGGGTCATACTTCTTTATTTCTCAGGTTTGCTCTGCCTCTGGGATTGACTTCCACAGCAGCACAGGGCAGGAAGCAATTTCAGAGCCTGGAAATGCTGGATGCAAAGAGCTGCTTTCAGTTCAAGGGCTGGTTACCAGGACCCTGAAAGGAAAAAGAATTAAAGGATTTACAAGTACCAGAGAGCCAACATTTCACCTGGCACCCCAGGATGCCTTCCAGCCATGAACAGCCTTCTGCTCATGATGAATAACTCCATCTCTCCCTCTTGTCTCCTTCCTCTCTGGTGGGTTTGGCTTTTCCCATGGGCTCTGTTCACAGCCGTGGTCCTGTGTCTGAGTGGTTGTGTCCTCAGGGAGTGTTTGGCACTTGAACACTGGTGGCTCTGTAAGACATGCTGGAGAATTCCAGTCTATGTGAGTCTGCAGAGCCAAAGAGAACTGGCAAAACCTTTGCAGTGGCTGCGTGCCAGTGGTGTAGTGGTTGTGTGCCATTGCTGGAGGGGGTGAGACAGGCACCTTCTGCACCCCAAGGGTGGAAAGGCCCAGGGCTCTGCTAGGAAAGCACACAGTCCGTAGGAAATTAAAGTACACATTTGTTTCCCAAACCCTGATGGCCTGAGTGGGGCACGTTCACCTAAAAGGATGTGTGAGAGTGTGAGGCCCTCAAGGAGGGACTCCTGGCAGGCAGGTTTCAGCAGCAGCACAGTTGATGCACAGAGATGTTTTTGACATCTGTCTGAGAGAGTATCCTTATGCTCTGCATAAATCCTTCTCTCCCGGGCCACAAACCAAAGCAGTGCATGGTTCCTGGGCAGGGGACTGGCATGAAGGGCTTTCTGCCTGATAGGCATTATCCCAACCTCAGCATTTCCAAACCCCTAGAGGTATTTAGGCCTGCACCTTCAGAGGCGTTTGCTGTAGGAGGCTTTGTCTGAGCAACTGATAGGGATTTGTTCCCCTGAACTGGATCCCCATTACACCATGAGTCACTACTATTTATATCAGCTGTCGATCTCTCCCTGTGGCAGCTATTTCTGGCTACCTGCCTTGTATTCAGCAGAGATTTAGCATCATTTCTTAAAAAGAATTCTTTTATTGAACCTGCTTTTAATTCTTTCTCAAACATTTTTTATCTTAGTTTGTTTTTCAGCAGCTGATGAGCTGTCTGGAGTTGAGTTGCCCTCATCTGCTGCTTGTTGTTCTGCTGAAAAAAGGATATCCAGTGCTACTTTCAGCAGATTCAGCTCTGTCTAAAGAGTACTTTGCCTCAGAGTGAGAGTGTCATGCCATCTCGAAATAAAAGGCTACAAAAAGAAACAAAGCACTTTGCATCAAACAGGCATTTTAAACACCATTGAACTGCAATCCAGGGTAGCAGGTTCACTTTGTTTATGGCCCTTGATACCCCAGGAACTCTTCCAGCAAACAATGAGTAACCCATTCTTGCAAGTAGATCAAAAAGGACTGACCTCTTTATTGCAAAGAGAAGGGGAAATGGGCCATGTGAAAGGCTCTGTCTCAGCTCTACTGAGGAAAGTGGTTGCAGAGCTGAGAGTCCAAACAAGATCTCCCGAGACCCATTTGGATGTGCCCACAAGGCTGTGTCTCTGGTCTGCTTTCCCTTCCCGATCTTCCTGTACACACTCAGAATTTCCAATTCATCATCATCAGTGAAGAAACCCACAACCATCCTCCTGCCTTTTATCAGGACCAGAATATTCCTTTTCTTCCCCCACATCCAAGTCAACCAAGGGGTCTCCTACGTGCCTTGGGTAGGCAGAGCTAGGCTGGAAGCAGCTGTGGAGGAGATGTGTGCACTTCCAAGAAGGGGAATGTCCTCTGGGCCCTGCTGGGAGACCTTATAGCACAGCTGGCTTTGTGTTGCACAAGGCAGGACACACCTGGCCACACCTGCAGGCTTGGTGTTCCTGGGCAAAGTCAAGGGCAGGCATATCCTGAGGGGCTCAGCCAGTTGGGATATGTGCCCTGGTCCTGTCACAGAGAGGTCTGAGGAGCCACCTCTGCTCGTGCACAGAGCCAGCAGCTCTGAGGCAGGACATGCAGGAACAGCAGGATGGTGTTTTACCTTCACCTCCACGGAAGGTAAAAGTCTATGTAATTTAAAGATGAGTTCCCTTATGCCAGGCTATGAAAAAAGTCTTCAGAACACCCCCAAGGTTTCCATTTAATTACCAATTGCAGCTGATTTCACAGAGCAATTTCTGAGCCTCCAGCAAGGCCTTGTGGCAGTTCTTTCATCTCTCAGGCTTATTGGGAAAAGCTGTATTAAATGTCTTTTAATCCTGCCTTGGATGCACTACCTTTGATCACCTACAATTTTATACATCTGTGCTCAGGCTCACGTTCCTACCTACATGCTCCCCCCCTCCAAAATGCTTTAAACTGTGTCAGTTGATTAGAAAGTCTCTCCTGGCTGATATAAAGCATCTTGCAAACTTGACTGAAACACCCTGATAGCTAATGATCATCGAGAGGGGCTGGGTGACCCAGGTGTATGTTTTAGCATTGTGGGATAAGGTGATGAATGTCAATTCCTCATTTATGTTTTACTCCATATATTCATCCTAGACAACAACTTCCTGCAGGAGGAAAGGAAACAGTACATGTCCTTGCATGAAAAGAGAGAGCTTTAGCCAGATTTGGGATGAGATACTTTTATGTGTTAATACAACCTCAGTCTCAGTCGAGGGTGGGATGCAAGAATGTGGGATGTTCCCAGAGAGGATGCAGAAGTCTATAGCCTAAAAAGCCAAGATTCCTCCAGTTCAGTGAGGGCAGGGGCAGTGTGAGAAGCTGGAGCTCCAAGCTCTCAGTGGGATGTCCCAGGCACAGGACACTGTGCCCCTTGTGATGCCTCCTGTAGGAGAAGAACCTGATCTCTTCTTTGGGAGGACCACAAGAGGTGGCACTTGGGATCCTGTTGGACTCCCAGCACTCCTGAGCACTTCAAATATGCCCGTGGGAGTTGTGCCCCTTCCCAGCAAGACATCCACACAAAGCACTGGTGGGACTGCCTGTCTCCGTGCCCTAGAAGTGCCAGTGTCTCACTGGGGACATCTGCCTGCACCAACAGCTCTGTGTGGCCACCTGGGCACAGGCATGCATCAGGGCTGAGGGAACATATGTTTGCTCCAACTGCAACAAGGGAATGGAGTGTGGGGTCATGTTGTGGAGGCCTTGGGTTTGCTTACTGGAGCAGGAACAATCTCTTTCCCAGAAAGTCATTACACTGATGCTCAGAGAGGGAGCAGCCGGAGAGGTCTGTGAGCTGAGCAGCCAAAATAGCTCAGCTCCACAGGAAAAGAGAGGTCACCTGCCAGATGGGTCAACTCCAACCCTTTGCTCTGCCAAGACCAGCATGTTTTGCGCTTTGCAGCTTTTACACGGCATCTTCAGGCTCTGCCATTCCCAGGCAGAGGCCCCTTCGCTGTGTGCCCACCAGACCTGTCTCTTTGGAAGCTTTGTGACTGTAGTGACAACACGGTGTGTTTTCCACTACTCCTTTTTTGAGTTCTTGGGTGCTGCTGCTCTCCTCTGCCCTTCAAGGGTTGAATGGCTGTGTGTGACTGTGCTTTTTGGACAGTGGGAAGGTCAGGAGATCATCCACGAGCTCCTTTCTGCACAGCAGATGAACTCAGGGTTTTGGCTGGGGGCGGTTCATTCCCAGGGGATGAACTAAACTAATTTCCTTTCTCTTGCTCCATCAGAGAAGAGAATGAATCCTGGGGGAGTCTGATCCAAGAGTTAGATGTGAAGATCCAGCACTGGCACGCTTGCCAGGTCTGATAGAACTGTGATCTGATGTGTCAAATGCATTTTAGGGTCTCAGTTCTCTGACAGCTTGCTAATGACTCTGAGCTTCAGAAAGCTTTGACTGATCCCTCTGGGAGCTGGCAGAAAAAACTGTAGGAAAACTTTCTTTTTTTTTAAAAACATTTTTGTCAAAATCAAAACATTGAATGGAAACATGTCTCTTCCAGCATCGTTTTAAACTGGAATGTGTCAAAACAAATGCTTTCATTTGATTTGAGTGAGACACTTGTAATTTTTACTTTACGTTGCAATAAGGAAACAACACATTTACCATATTTTTGTTTATGTCTTTGCTTTTTTTTTGGATAATTATCAGAAATGAGGAACCACATGCTTCCAAAGTGAATTCTTGGCATTCGTATTCAGAGATTTTTCTCTTTCTTGTTCATAATGAAAGCAGATGTGGATGTTCAGCCAGAACTACCAATAGGTAGGAGCTCCAGGGACAGGGCTGACACGTCTGTCTTCCAGGTAGAAGAATCAGGAATTGGAGCCATCCAATGAGGCTGGCAGAGGAAGGATGCCCTGCTGCTTGTCTGCTTGTTTCTTGAAACCTGTTCTCTGCATTCAGTCAGTTTAGGCCCCAGATTTTCAAACTGTTGTAAATAAATCACAGTTCTGTCACACGTTGAACTGAGCTGCCCTCAAAGAGCAGAGCGTGACTGAGCCTGATCAGAAAAATCCAGTCCTTGCTGATGTTCCTGTGCATTGAACAGCTCTGCTTTGGAGGTCACCAACTCAGCCTGGGCTTCCAAGGGGGTGCTCTGGCAGCCCTGCTGACCCCTGGCTTAGAAGGGACATTTCCCCCTTGTTCCTCTTGCCTGGGGCTGAAAATGCCTTGTGAGTTTTCTCTTCTATGTTTGCCCCAAGGCTAATGGTGATTCTTGGCTTGTTTTAGTAGCTTTTTAAAACATGCACAGCTCCAGGTCTACCCCAGCTATTTCTGAGCTCTGTGGTGCATTTCCCATCTTCCCAAATACCTTTAGGATTAAATTGGAGCAGAACACTCCATTTCCTAGAGATATCTGTCTCGGCAAGTTTCTTATTTCTGCTGGGCAGGCATTATCCTGTTAATCACTGGCAAAATGTGGGGACTTTCCCACAGGCTTTGGGATTTGTAAGGAAATGTTCCTCTGGTAGGCAGAGAGCTGCTTCTACCAAGGTTGCTCAGGTTGGCTGCTGTGGGCTAAGGATGTGCTGCATTGGTTCAGGGAGGGTTTTTGTAGGGCTTAGTAAGAACAATGTGGTGTCTGTGATACAAAGGAATGAGTTTTGACATTACATCAGGCCCTCTCTCCCCTTGAATCCTGCAAATCCATGTGGGACACAAAAGGACATTTTTTTCTGGCAAATATAAGGGCTTGGAATGTGGTTAAAAGGGTAATCCCAGCCAAGGGAATCTGGGAAAGAGGCAGCTGTCCTGCTCCATCACAGACACCTGTGGTACCAGTGACCCCCTCTGCTCAACATGGAAAATCTGTTCTCTGCAGCACCTTTTGGCTTGACAGGGTGTTGTGATGTGCCTTTTCACATCCCCATGGGGACCTGTCCTGCCCCACACCCAGCTCGTGCTGTTGGAGAGGTGAAGGTCAGCAGGGTGACTGCAGAAGGACCCTTCCTTCCCTGCAAGCAAACAACAACCAGCTGAGTCACATTTGCTTTGCTGGAGGAATAAAAATAGAGGCATTTTTCAGAGTTTCCCCCACTGTTAACCCTGCAGCATCAGCTCTGGAGAGCCCAGCCATCCTCTCTGCCTTGAGAATCCATGGAATTAGGAACTTTCCTCTGCATGTCCTGCTTGGCTTTGTGTCTATGCCTCGAGCTCCAGCTGTGCAGTCCTTTCACAGCCAAGGGGTTGTGCAGGGGTCCAGCATGATCAGCACATCGAATCTTAGTATGGCTGGTAATGATGACTGAGCCCAAGAGAAAATTATTTCATCTCCCCAAGTGCCTTCATGGGCATTTTCTGTGGGCAGAGGGGTTTGGGGAGTCACTTTGACATGTGAATTGAGCAGATTTGTCGCTGGCACTGAGGAAATGGAGGTGGTGCCCCACAACAAAGCTCTGTAAACAGCTTTTACAACTGCAGCAATGTGTGACATCCTGAATTTTCCTCTGATGAACTGACTTCCTTTGGTAGGGACAACATGACTGTTGGCTGGGCACATCCCCTCACGTCCAGCTAAAGGCATCAGGTGGGAACTGCGAGTTAGTGCCTGGTAGGGGTGGAACTGCAGACAGGAAAACAGAGATTGAAGTGCATTTTGCACCAAAACCCATGGAAGGAGCTTTACCAGAACTCAGAGGTCGGTGCTCACCTCCAGAGGCAGACAATGACAAAGTGTCCATGTTCTTGTCCCTGCATTTTAAGGCTGGAGAATCTCCTCAGTTAAAACCAGGATTTTTCCCCAGTGAAAGCACTGAAGTTGCTACAAGAATTGCACTCTAGGAAGTCTCTGCTTGGCTGGGATCATATCTGAAGGTATCTCTGGCCCCCGAGGTTCAGGTTGTTTCATTTCTCTTTTGTGGTTACCTAAGAGGAACTTACATGTTCAACCTGGATGTGTCAGACCGATGTTCTGGGACTCACCCAAAGAAAGGTTTTGCATCTTTGAGACATCTCTCTTTGTCAAAGACAATTGAATCAGAGATGTTCAGGTTTGTTGAGTTTGGGGGTTGAGTTTTTGGGTTTTTTTGGTTTTTTTTTGTCACAACAGTTTTGTCTTGAAAAATGTCATTTTGATGACACAGAAATTGCTGAAGAAATCTTACCAATTTTGACAATTCTACTTGGAAGGGAGCTGGGGAAGAATGTCTTGAAAGTGCTGGAGCTCCCAGTTATGACATTTTCTGAATGGAAAGGAGTTTTGATTTATTTCTTTTTCTCTTTTCAAAATGATGTTTCAAAATGTACTGTTCTGTGGGAAAAGAAAGGTTGAGTCTAAATTAAACACTTGAAAAAATGGAAATCAAATATTTTGACTGATGCAAGGTAGGTTTTAAGCATTTTATTATGCAACTCCGTTGGCTTTTCGGACAACATAGGATGATTTAAAAATTGTTGGTAGTTCCACTCTGATATCCACACTCACAGATGTGTTTCTCGGTTGAGCCAGTGATGTATGAACCATACTTTGTTTTGTGGTGATAAATTACCTGGTTTCATAGCTGAAAAAAACTGTTTTAATCCATTAACTATAGAGAACAAAATACCCCGAGTCTCTCAATTCACGGAACCATGCAAGGATCTTCCACCGAATGAATTATTCAGGAGCAGTGGTGAAAATGAAGTACCCATTACATTTACAAATATTCCACAAAGAGTTCAGGGCTGAGCAGGAATAGATCAGACAGCATTTATTGTAAAGCCTTGCTGAGTATTACTAGAGATGTAATTTCCCATAGTAATTAACGCAGGATCTGCAATCCAGCTTTGAAAAGGCGATTGAACCTTTCCCTGTGAATTTAGGAATCATCTGTATTATTACATGGTGTAGGTGACTTGGAGCGTTGAGCTTTTGTCTCAAATTAGTCCTCAGTGTGGTGGATGATTAAAGAGGGATCGTTCCTTCGGGCTACTTGGGATTGATGTTTTCTATTAAAAAACGCAGTGCTAAGGATTTGTGAAATATAGAGAACTTCTCTGGGTGCGTGCAACTTATTATGCAGATATGCTTAAGCTATCAGATAAATGATAAATGATTTCTCTGAGCTGGATGGGTAGCATGACCCAAGGGTAGGTAGGGGGAGTTATTATTTTTCCTCCCTTCTAAGAATCAGAGAGAGCCATTTGTCAAGTGAACCAAGTGAGGTGCCCAGAGATCAGATGTCAAAGGCTGTTCTGTCCACAGTGGCAACCCCAGGAGTCAATAATGGTGCAGCTGCTCAGACCTCTGCATTTCCCTGCCCTTTGCCTTGTTTTCAAACCAGGCTTTCTTCTGGCTTCTGATGGTGCTGCCCGCTGGGAAACCTGCCAGCACCCCTGGAAAGGAGGAATTTTTTATTTTTCTTTTTTAGAAACAAGATGCAGAGTCTGTTCTTGATGGAGTTCAAACATCTCTAGCACCATCCAGGCTTAAATCAGAGTTTTAGAACACAAGAGCTTTTCCAGTTACTTCCAGAACATTAATTCACTGTAGGAAACTGGGATTCTGTTGTGTTGAAGTCTGTACAAAGACTGTAAGAGTCACTGGTCTGAAGGATTATCTACTTAACAAAACAGAGTAGGGGAAAAGTTGTCACAGCTGTTCCCACCTTTGAAATGTGTGAAATCTTTTAAAATCAAAAGTTTCAGTAAAAGAAAGGGGAACTCTTTTGGAAACAGTTCTTACCTTTCAGTTAATTCTGACTCTTCTTATCTCAATGATGAGGAGTTGACTGGAGGTCCTGACTTCTCAAGGAATGTTGAATTGCACAGTGGAGAAAAATGATAGTTCAGCAAATGAAATCCCTTTTCTGTAGGAATTTACTTGACTGGAGGTTTTGCCAGGCTCTTTCTCTTTTGTGTTGTAAAACAATAATTAAATCACTTCCCAACAGGTTTAGACCTTGAAAATTGGTTTTCTTTTGTAAACTTGAAATATCTTAAACCAGTTCAACAGAACAATTTGTTGAAACGATTCATTAATAAAATAATTGTAGGAGCTATTTGGTCCTTACCTGTGCTCATGCTGGCTCATCTCTCTGTGTGACTTTAAAGCTCAGGGCTTCCTGTGGAGCTGCATTGTGTCTCATCAAAGGGGGATTAGAAGACCCAAGAAACATCTGTCCATTGAGGCAAGGGATGTCTTACTCCACCTTTTTAGAGCACCTACCACAACAGGGCTGTGATCAAGGCCAGGGCCCTCTGATACTACTGTAAAACTCCTTATTGTGTCTTTAACCTAGTCTTGGAATTACAGGGGAGTTTGGATTTTATTTGGCTTTCCCGAGAATGCTTTTTTCCCCTCGACATCATGTAAATAGCCCAGGATATGCTAAGAAGAGCAGGTCTGGGGATTTGAAGAAATTGCTCTGGATTTGGGCAGTAGGAGATAATCCCCAGCCTGTACAAAGCACCTTTCATCCTGTTGTATTAGTTTTGTTAGACAGCAATCACTTCTTTCCAGCCTGAATTGTGTGTGACAGCATCCCTGGGCCTTGCTGCCTGCTCCAGCCAGGAGTGTGGCAGGATTTGAATTCCTGGAATCCGTGATCTGGGGTGTCATGGGAATGGTTGCATCCAAAGGGGGCACATCCCGGGAGAGCAGCGAGCAACAGGCACGGATCAGCTCTGTGAGCCCAGGCACTGCCACCCTGAACAGCACCCACTTCAGGAGCCATCCTGACCTCCCTTCCCAGGGGGCTGCTTTGCTTCCCCTTCTCCAGGCACATCATCTGCTTTCCTGGGCATCAGCTGCTTCAGAGCTTCGCTTGCTAATGCTGAAGGACAGGGGAGACTCTGCTGCCAGGGCTGATACAAATATGTAATAATTTGGTTTTAATCAGTATTAACAGTGCTGAGATTACAAAGTCACATCCACTTATATCACAGTATTGGGGTAACAAGGACAGATCAGTGGCATGTTGGTAGTTCTTCCTTTCTAACGAAGCAGCGAGGTAATCTGAGCAGAGCTCAAGCACAAAATCAACTGCAGCATGTGCAGCTTGTTTGGGAAACTACTCCAACATCTTTGTCAACACTGTGAGTCTAATTGTACACACGAGCCTCTGAGGGCCCAGCATTTCATTTGTTTGCAAAGGAAACTTCGGGCTTGTGTGTGCTGAAAATTTGCTTTCATTAAAAGAATAAAAGTAGCCGTAAAATGAAGCAATATGTTGTTTACTTAACTCTGGCAGGTACCTATCTGATTGCACAGGTAGAATCAGGGCTGCTGTTTGTCCCTTAATGGCTTTGCCAAGTTTCCAGATCAAATCAGTACAGGCAGGAATCCACAAAGATGCTTTTCCTTCCTTCCTTCCTCCCTTCCTCCCTTCCTCCCTCCTTTCCTTCCAAGCATGGACACCAAAGTGCTGTGAGAGCTCCAGCCTTGCTCTTGAGCACAGATTCCTGCATGGTTGCAGTTCCTGGGGTAAATTCCTTGCTGGCATCTACATCATGCCATGAGTTTGGTAGTTTGGTGCTCATCTTCAGGCTGTAACACCCACTGTGTTACAGTGACTGTGTATTTGTGGTGAATTCCTTTGGGATGGAATCATTACAGCCCAGAGCCCCCCTGTATGGACCCAGCAGTGCTGCAGTGACAGGGGACAGGGCACCTACAGCCCTTCCTCTTTGACCATCTCTACAGTCAGAGCCCACAGGGACACACAGTTTGCTGGCCATCACAAAGAAAGATCTTGCCCAAAATCATCTGGGGCCTGTTCCTGAGCACACAAAGTGGGGGAGCCCAAGGAAGGCCCTTGGAGGAACCTCCAGCCCCTTCCTTCTTCCCCTGAGGCTTCTCTCTGTGATGTCCCTGCTGAGCCTGTGATGGCCACAGCTCTTCCAAACTGCACGTCCTCCCTGGTCATGCTCTGCAGCTGGGGCTCTGTCCTCTTCAGCAAATGGAAGTAAATTAATAGTTTTGTGGGCAGGGAGGGAGCTTGGGCTCCAAGCAGTTGCCCTTTGCAAACTTTTCCTCAAGGCCTGCTCCTTTCTCTGCAGAACAAAAGCGAAGCAGCTGAGAGCCCTGGCCAGCAGCCCCTCTCTGGAGCAGTGTCCGTGGGGGCAGTGCTGTGGTTCCTCTGCAGCTTTAAGGCTGGTCACTGCAGCAGGATTCTCCAGGGGATGAGTCCCACTTCTATCCCCAGACTTGCCCAGCAGCTGGGAGAGGCTGAAGCAGGACTGCAGTTTCTCTCCTCTGAGAGCTCACACCTTCATTTTTGGTTAAGTGACCGTCTCAGGAGCTTTTAAAATTATCGGTGCTTTGGGCTGTGGCTTGCTAAGCACAAACCAGATCCCTGCCTTCCTTCCCTGCATTCATCACTACACTGGGAAACTGGCCCATCTGCTCCTCTTTGGCCCCAAAATGGGGGCAGCTCTTCAGTGGTTTTTGCTCCAGTGTTGGGTGAACGAGGAGAAGGAACAGGCTCTCATGTTTAGGAGCCTCACAGCTTACACTGTAAAAATATGCTCGATGAAGAATTCCTGTCCTTCCACATCTGTCTCTACAGTTTTAGAATTTCACAGGCTGCGTTTCTTTTTTTTTTTAAAAACGCCTCCATTTTTCTTGGCTTTAGCTAAATTATTTTATTTTTGCAAAGAGCAGCAGTTTTCTCCCCGAGACTTGCCTTTCTTTCCTCTGGAAACATTCCTCATCTTCAGAAATAATCACACAGGATCTTTGTGAAGAGCTGGGCTCACACTGTCGCCCAGGAGTGGTGACACCGCGGGGCCATGAGAGGGGTTGGCTCCAGCTACATGAGGCTCTGTTCCTTTGGACCAGTGATCCCAGCTCTCTCAGCTCCTCTCCTGGGCTCCAGACTGGGCTCCTCACAAGCAGGGCTGGGCCCAGCCACTCTGCTCTCTTTACATGATAAGTAGCAAGATGTCTCAGCAAGGCACCAAAGTCTGTGCTGCGTGTTCAGACTTCAAATCCCTGCCAATAATGCAGAGATAGAAGGGGATTATAATGCTGCATAACAAATAACAAGGGTTTAAACTGTCTTAAGAACACTGTACTCAGACGAAGAGGGATTGTTTGGATGGTGAAGCCTGCAGGTATGAAGAGAGGTTTTATTTCATGTATTTGTGCACTTGGCAATAAGAAACTCAGCGGTGTGATATGGGTTATTATAAAGAACTTACACCTGGACTCAGGTGTTTCTCTTGCCCTAGTGCCTGTGGTCACTTTCTGCTTCCTTCAAAGCCACTCAGTCTTACTCAGGAGCAATTTCAAGATGGGCAAGTAGATAATAGGGGTAAAAAGCAGGTGGAAATCTGCCCTTCATGACTTTCTTCCCATCTTTTTGTCCTCGTTCATGCCCCGAGCAGGGGCACTGCCAGCACAGCTCCCCTCTCCTGGTGGGCACCACCTGCACAGCTCTGAGCCCATCCTGCCTCAGCTGAGATCCCAAATGACCTGGCTGTGTGGAGCTGCCTCTCCCCAGGACCTCAGGTCTCCTTGAGAAGCCCCGGAGCCACGGATGCTCCTGTCCCTTCGTGCAGGGGAAGGCCTGAGTGTTTTAAATCTCAGTGTAAAACAAGGCTGTCATATGGGAAACAGAAGCGGGAGTGTCAGAACGCGTTAGTGCTGCTTTGAGCTCCTGCCTACCTCGCCAATCCCCCCTTCCCTCTGAAATCCCACACAGACCTTGGTTTCTACAAAGGGAACTGCCAAATGCAAATGCTTGTTTGTTTTGTGTTAAACAAAGCTGCTTTTTTCCCCCCTCATGTTTTTGAGTAGTTGCCACGTGTGGCAAGAGAAGACAGGGAGGAGGAACTTTGTTTTTGAAATGAGAAAAACATCTTAAGTAACCAAAAAAATGAGTATAAACATCTAAGAGAAGTATTTATTGAAGCTGGTGTGTGGTTTGCTTTATGTGTCCCTTTTTTACAAGCTGAAACATCTGGATGTGTCTCATTTACCAAATGAGAATGGCAGGCAGCAGACGTGAAGGTGATTACACACAGGTTTAAAGCAAACAAGCAAAACAAACCGGTTGCTGTTCAAGCGCCATTTCCCAGCCAAAGGTAGCCCTGCTGTAAGCACAGATCACTGTGGCACAGCCTCCTACACCACCTGTGTCCTGGTGTAAATCTGCCTTTGCTGCCCTGCACTCTTGTGCATCACCTTCAACAAGAGTCTGACTTTTGCTTTCTGGATTCAAAGTAAAATTATTTCTTTTTTCCTTTTTTTTGCCTCTCCTGAATTCAACTGCAGGTTGATCTCTTCCTATTTTTAGGTATAAATACACTGAGGTCCAGGTCAGCTCCTACCAGCCCTGCTGGATCCCTGCAGTGCAGGGGTACCCAGCACTGCTGTGACAGTGACACTGTCTCAGGGGCACCCAATTATAGATGGAAGTGGCCCAGCTGCCTGCATAGATTAGACAGAAGAAAACATGATTTGCCATCCTTGTAGATCCTCTGACACACAATGTTCACAAAGGGCAGGGTGTCAAAATGCTTTGACTTGAAATAAGAGAAGAAAAAATAGCAAGAAAATGGGTCATAATGGAAAGGACTGGGGTGGAGAGGAAGATGGACTAGAGGTGCTGCCAAGTTCTGTGCTGCTCTGCTGGTTATTAACTTGTCTCATGGAAACTGGGAAGTTAAATACTCCAAAGGGCAACCTTCTAGGGTAATTCTATTTCTTGAGATGTATGTATTTCCATTGAGTGTGGAAAGAATATTGTGTGTCCTGAATAGGATGACTCAGAAGGAAAGTTCCCAAGCAGACAGGTAACCAAGAGCCATTATTGGGAGCAGGACTCAAACTTACCTTCCTAAATCCTTAGCAATTTATCTCGAGTCCACAACATTGTTCCATCCCACAGAAGTGCAAAACACATCCCATACTACACACAGAGTGTACACTCACTGGACAGTTGGAAAGCTGCTACATCTGTGCAGAAAAGGCTGCAATCCATGGTATGGTGAAGGTCTTCACTGGAGAAAGAGGCTGAACAAGGCACAGCTCTCCCAAGCTGACTCCAGGCTGGCCCTCCTGGGATTCCATATGGCATGGAGAAAAGCTCAGGGGGTTGGGAAATGCTGGGGAATGCCTCATGTAAGGCTTCACCAGCTCAGACACGCTCAGCACGAGGCACTTCCAAGAGTTCTCCAGATTAGGTGACCACCTGGCCCCACAGATGGAGATGCAGCAGAACTACAATCTATGGTTTTGAGGCACATGGAGCACCCATCTCCTTTCTCTCTGCTCTCCAGTAGTGCTCGCAGGTTTCTTGGGACCTTCCAGGGGTTAATCTCCCAGCTAACCTTGCCCAGACAAGCAGCTGCAGTCCCAGGTGTGTGTGTTGCTCTTGCATGGCCTGTGTGCTGGTCTCCAGCAGCTCATGTAGAGGAGGGGAGGAAAGAGTCCCTCAGATATTTCTCCAGTTTTTACATCCATCCTTCCTGTTTAGCCTCTTCTTTTTTCCCTAAAGCTGTCCTTTGTCTTGCAGAAAAGCCTTTCAGCTGGCAGTAGATCTCTCCAGGCATTTTGAGGATTGTCATCACTCTGTGTTCCACCCAGGCAGCTTTTGGCCATTGTTCGCTGGATTCACAGTTCAGCTCATTTTCATCTCCATCCAAAACAGGAAACTAAACACAGAAGTGCAGCTCCTCTATTAATATCCTCTGTGTTGTGGTAGGACCAAGCTGCCAGGTGCTCTGCTTTGTGCATAGAGAGGGAGACTATTGTTCCATTGAGCTTGAACTAAAAGCACAGAGAGAAGCAAGATTACTTGGAAGAGCTGAAAAATCAGCTTTGGTTTCCTAAGCCTCAATCCAATCTTTGATCCATCAGGCAGTGCTGTCTGTTAGTTTGAAATTGCTCTCTTCCAGGAGGGCTGAATCTGCCCCCCTGCTATAAAATGGGAAGCTCTTGATGTCTGACTCCAAAATTTCAGTGCCTCAGGCCTCTCCTGAGGGTGCTTCTATTCTAGCAGCCCAGAACCACTAGTTTTTAACTTTTTTTGCACACATTTTATACCAGTCAGAGGAATCTACTTGACTCCCTGCTGTCAGATTCGTGCTTCAAGGGTAAATACCCTAATTACTGTTGTGCTCCATGGAAGGGTCAGAATCACAGATTTGTTTGCCAATTACACAACCAATCCTTTCCCTTACCTCTAGTGTTTGTATCTGACTGGATTTGGGTTGGTTTAAATGCATTGGCATCGCTCTGTTCCATGAAAAGGCAGCTGATAGGTAGCAAGTTCTCACTTGGCATGAGTGATGTTGGATGTGGGCCCAGTTCACTTGGTGGTGAGCAGCCACAAATTTCCTGACTAATTCCTGAAACAAAGAACCTCTTAGGGATGCACAGCAAAGCCACAGTGCCCTGAGCAATGTGCCTTCCCATGCTCTTCTCAAGCACTCAGGCTCTGTGGTGTTAGAGGCTGTGCAGTCTCACCAGTTACACTTTCCTGGGTGGGAGAGCTCATGTTCCCAAGCACCACCTGGACTCTGGGTTCGGAAATGCTCCATGGATGTTTCAGGCTGAAGGGGCTTCTTCCCCAGCAGGACTTTGGTCTGCTGGCTGCAGCTCTCAAAGGTGTCTGAGAGGGATGGAAGAAGATTTCACTGAGGAAAGTGAATTACAGTCTTAAAGCAGAGCGAGGGTGATGGAGCTCAGAGCACTCCTAATGGTCTCCTGTCAGCTGTGCAGTTCTGCTGCCTGCAAATTACCTTTTCCCTTGATAAGATTAGAGACAAGCAAACAGAAGAACACCCCAAGCATTAAGAATCATAATCCTGCCCTCACTCTGAGAGCACACTCTGATTTAAACACGCTGGAATAATACTAGAACTTTTTTAGGTTAATAATTAATTGCATGTTTTTAATTAGAAATTACTGTTGCATCCGCATGGAGTTCTAGCACATTGCATCTTATTAAAGCTGTAATTGGAATATGTTATTTATTTGTTTCTTTTGTTAGTGTTCATATTTCTGGCTCCTCAGGTCACTAGAGCTGCAAAAGAAACTTGTTTAAAATGAAATGCAGCAAACTCCCAACAGTAAATGTTCCTGTATGATAGTAATTGTTCTTGTTCCTCTGTGTTCCAGCTTGGTACTTCGAGATGCAGGGGATATTTATGTGCTGTCTTTGCTCGTGGCTGAGCCTCAGCTGCTCACCAGGCACTTCAGGAGTCTGTGGCTACCCCTGCCTTCCCCCCCAGAGCCCTGGGTGTCCCCTCTCCCTGAGGAGCAGTATTTAGAGCTTCCTCGTTCCTGTAAACCCAGTGGGAATATTTCCTGTGCTCATCACCATCTCCACTGGTCCTTCTTGCTGCCAGGAACAGCACGAAGGCTGAGATGGAAAAGAGCACGATGCCTGTCTGACTTGATTTCTTCCCTGTAGGGATTTAGTGCCCAGCCCAGACTGTGGTCCTGTCGCAGGTGAGGGTGGATGTGATGGTGGGAATCCAGAGGAGGGCTCTGGGAAGGCCTCAGTGAGGGAGAATATGGTCCTTCAGGGAGCAATGGGCTGGAAACTCCTTTGGGCTAATCCAGGAAAGGTCTGGGGAAAAAATAAAAGGCATCATCAGAAAGGACAGGTTCTCTTTTGGTTACAAACTAAATTGCATTTTGTTTAACTTGTTCCATTTGTTTCATTATCCATTGAAAGAATTGACTCAGAAATCCTATGTTGTGTAAGAGATAATTCCAAGGACTCTTTGTAGCCTTCTAATCAAAAGTCTGCATGGAAGCTGACACCTAAAATCTGCCCTCATTAAGGCAGTTGGGAGATTACCAGTTGCAGGCCACCCAATTTGCCCGTAAATATTCAAGAAGCTGAAGTAAACTCCACAGATGTGAAAAGCCAGCATGTCAAAGCAACAGCAAAACCTTTGGCACACGTTCAGATAATCTTTCGAACACCAGGATTTGGGCTGATTAGAAGAGAAAACCAAAGCAATTTGAGGAAGAGTCAGGAGGGAGGAGAAAGGAGTAAATTTAGACAAGAAAAAGCAATTACAGGCTTAAAAGGAATAATAAGCATCAATTAGCAGCAAGTATCTCTGCCCACAATGAAAGCATTTTCTAGTACATACACGGTGGAATAGAGAAAGAGAAAAGACAGATCCGTCAATGAATTGCAGCAGGGATCCCGAGATAAAGGGGAGCAAATGCTGTGGAGATATTAAACAATTACTTAGCATCAGCCTTTTAGAAATTAAAAAAGGTGGAGGCTGCCCTCAGCTGAGGAGCTTTCCAAAAAGACTCGATAAGGCTGCGAGTGCCAGCTGATAACGCCATGTGGCTGATTCTCCTCTGAGAGAGCCTCCTGTGCTTCGCCAAGCACCAGCTCCCCCAGAGCAGCCCAGAGGAGCTGGTGGCCTTGGGCTGTGCAGGACATGGGGAACAAAGTGCCTGCTCTGTGCTGGCACTGCCTGGCAGGGTCTGTGCCACTGCCTCCCACAGAAAGGGGGTGAACGCTTTGCTTTGTCCATCTGTTTCTTCCCCGTTGTGGTCCTTGGTGAATGACGGTGCTTCCCGTTGCTCCAGCCAGGATTTCACGCTTGGTTGTGCCCGGTGGGGAGTTAAGTGATGGGCAGCTGTGCTGAGGAGTCCAGACTTGGCATCTGTTATGGAAGGAGAGAAATGACAGGATTCAATTGGCTTCACCTCTTCTTAGCTGTGTCCGTGTTCCTAGAACAGGCCACTAATTGGATCACAGCAGTTAGTCAGTGAGGCATGGCTAATCCTTTTCTGTCTCTCCTCTTCTCTCCTGCCCCAAAATAATGGAGACTGGGCATTGTGGGGAGCTGTTTTGGGTCTGCAACACCGATTTTTTTGGCCTTTGCTTAGGAAGATCTTGTCCAGCCTCTCTTCCTGAATAGCAGCAAGTGGCAGAGATCAGATTTATCTTCCACTTTGGTCCCTTCTTGTGTTAGCAAAGATGTGTCAGGAGCTGTAGCACTGCCCTGGAAATGGTGACAGTGTAGAGCAGGGATGTGGGAACTCCTGCCCAGTCAGTTCATTTTGGCAGCCCACCTACACTGTGCAGTTCTGGTCTTCCTGTTTCAAAAAGGATCTAGGAAAACAGGGAGAAATTCAGAGGGGGATTCAGAAGTCTGTAATATCCTCTGTGCAAGGGGTGAGTAGGTACCTCTGCCACCTCCATGTGAGAGAGCACTGGTGGCACATGTGTATGAGGAAGGTCTGTGGAGTCATGAGAAGGTGTGCTGGCACTGGCTGTGCAATTCCAGCACAAGATCCATAAAACACCAGGGGAAGTTTCCCCTTGTAGGTGGCAGGATCAAAAGAAGCAAAAGGAGATAGTTCACTTGAGGAACTCCTCACTGCAGAGTGGTTTATACAATATCAGGGGCTGATTAAAGGAAAAGAAATCTGCTTAGAGATACTAAATACGTCTAACTCTGAATGAGACACAGAAATGAGAATCTAAGAGGGGACTGAAATAGTACATTTCTGTTAATTCTTGTGCTTTCTCCATATCTCTGGTTTTGGCTCCTGTCTGAGATAGGTACCCAGATGTTTGGGCTGACCCAGCTGCTCCTTATCCTTGCATGTTTTCCTGTTGCTGTGTTCTAGTGGTACCAGCCTCCCTGTGGCAGCAGGAGGATTACAGGGCTCTCTTGGAAAAGCAAGATCAGTGTTAGTCTGTGTGGCTTTCTCTGCTGCAGCAGCTGGGCTGATACAGGTACGCCTGACAGACAGTGAGAGCCAACATGGATCTCCCTCTCCACCACACTGCAGTCATTTCTGTGACCTCAATGCAGGCATGATCCTGCTGGCATTAAATGGAGCTGAAAAATATTGGTATTACTGCTCAAGAGTAGCTATTTCAAGAGCAGGAACAAGTGAAGGAACACCAGTGATGCTTCAGCTGGCAAATGAGCAATGTAACCCTTTGTTTCCTCCATCCCCAATGCCCAGTGGGTCTCTACAGCAATTCACAATTAGCAAGGAAAGCAATCAGCAATGTGGATGCTTGCCCTGTTTTCCTGCAACTACCTGGGAAATTTAAAAAGTCATATTGTGAGCTGACTCATCCTAATGTGAACAGGGAGCAACTCACTTGAAATCAGTAGCATTACCCAGACTTGTGCCAGTTTGATTTGTAGCTGCTGGCATCTTGAGCTTGCACATGTTTTCATGAGGCATTTGCACTGTCCCTTCTGCAAACAGTCTGTGCAGCAAGGCTTGGGGCCGTGTCAGGAGGTGTGAAACTGGGTCTCATTAGGATCTGAGCAAATGCCAGCCAAGTGAGCCATCCTGACAATGATTTCTTTCCTTTCCTCCCTGTTGTCTAAAAGGCTGTGCCAGGGCAGAGTGGGGAGTGGGAACAGAAAGGCTCATTACTCTGCTGAAGTTGTTCCCTCTGTAAGGAGAGTCTGATCGTGTCTGATCCTGCAGGACTGAAAATGCCTTCAAAGCATGAAGTGCTCGTTCTGCTGCACGTTGAAGGGTTTTATTGAACTGCACAACTCCCCTGGGACAGGCCTGGGGCAGGTTTAGAGCCAGAGCTGGGCTTAGGTGGGAGCCAGCAGTGTAGGACACCAGTGTCCTGCTGGGATCTGCTGGGAGTCACTCAGCAATTGCCATTCAGGGGTGAACCTTCATCAGCTTTTCCATGCCTGCCCTTGTGATGGCAACGTGCTGAGATCACAGGAGGGTCCGGCAGGATTAGAGTGGGAGGAGCTCTCTGGGGGGAGAGAAAGATGGGGAAGGGAATGCTTCAGTGAATTAAATCAAAGCTGGTTTTTAATTAAAAAAAAAAAAAAGTGAAGAGAAAATGAGATAAAAGTCAAAGACAAGAAAAATCTCCTTCAGGCTGGACAGACCTATCATGCAAATAAGGATTTTAAGTGGAAAATTAAAAAAATTAGCAATACAGAGAAGAGAAGCAAGAAAATAGCCAGCATAAAAATGAAGTTGCTGAGTCAGTCCTGGAAAGAGTTCAGAAGAGAGGGCTTCTTTTTTTTCCTGACTAGATCATTTTTAGTAAATAATAGATGAAATAGGAACCAATAACACAAAAATGCTGGTGTTTGTGATTGCTGAGTATGACTTCCCTCATTAAAGCAATTTTTAAGAAGACATTTATGGGGGAACTCCCCACCCCAGCAGCTGGCAATTTCCAGAGCACTTTGCAGCCACCTGTGGCCCAAGGGTTTGCTGAGTTTCTTTGCTTGTGCAAGGCAGGGATTATGAGGCTCCTGGGAGAGGGGCAGAACTGGTCAGATAAAGTCCCTGTGCTCTTTGACTGGCAAAGACTTTGTGCTGGGTGTCCTGGAGCACCAGTGTGAGGTGGACTGGGAGTGATCTGTAGCATCAAGCCCAGGAAAGGCTGACAAAAGTCCTGCTGGAAGTCATAAATCTGAGTTTGGCAGCCCCAAACCCTCTGTTTGTTGTGTTTGTGGAGCTCCATGAAGGATCCAACTCCCATCCATGGCTGCTGGGCAATATTGCAAACCTGCAGCCCAAGCCAGCTGTGGTTCAGCTGAGAGAGCCCAGACCCCCAGTGCACCCCAAGGGACAGGGATGAGACAAGCTCAGCTGCATGTCCAGTGCTTCTCTTTTCAGCCAAGAGCACACTGGTCATAGTGGGAGGTTCCCCTGGGAGGGGTGTCCTGTGAGGCCCCATGGGTATTGCAGGGGTGTTGTCCATCCGTCCATCCATCCATCCATCCATCCATCCATCCATCCATCCATCCATCCTTCCACAGCCTCTTCTTGTAGTGGCAGAGAACTGAAACTGCTGTATATGGAGAGGAGCAGCTTAGCCTGCTTCTACCTTTCAGTTTCGTCCTGGCAGTCTCCAGTAGCAATCCTGAAAGCTGTCAGCCATCCACAAAGCATCCACTGCAGGAGATAAGCAAATCCTGCGAGAAGCCAATCTGGCAGCAGCGTTAATAACCAGCCATGTAGAGCCACTAAGTAGGTGGAAGAAGCCTTACAGATTCACAGTTTGCTGTGCCAGGAGAAATGCCACAAAACCCACCCCACCATCTGGCCAACGCTGCCTTTTTCACGAGGCTTCTCCTGCCATCCTCTCTGTCCTGTCTCCAAGTGTGATAACCAAGGTGCTGAGGAATGAACTCATGATCTCCAGCAGTGAGAGAGATGAAATATCACTCAGCCCTGCTCTGGAGTTGTCTAGCAGAGGGACTGTGACAAGCTCATGGCTGTGGTTGGGTTTGGTGTCTGCTGGACTTGGTCCACTGGGTCCAGTTGGCTGGGACATCATGTGCTGCTGCCTGCCTGACCTTGGTCACTGGTGGCTGCATCCCCTTTGGGCTGAGCTGATGTTCCTGGGCATGGAGCCCTTCATCAGGAAACTCCAGTAAAGAATGCTGTAATGTGTCTCCTTAGCAACACAGGCTACTCAAAGTTCATCAGCTCTGCAGCTTTCTCTCCCTCTGCTTTCCAGCCTGACTTCCCATGCGATTTGAATCAAGTTCACATCAGTCCTGATCTTCTTGCCGTGGCCTGAGCTCACATCTGGTGTGTCTGGGACACATCTAACACCTTCAGGAAGGCCCTGAGAAGTGGCTGTGGTCCTTTGGCACCAGAGGAGTCTGTGCAATAGTCACCCTGTCTAGAGTTTATATTCATGCAAAGCAGATTTTAGCTCTTAAGAACCTTCTGATGAGACAGGATGTCCCCTCAGTGTCCAAATGTGTGTTAACACCCAGCTTTTCCATTTCTCACTGCAGTGTAGATGCCTGCCTGCCTGCTTGGCCAGTAAAAGCACATCACTTCTCCCTATGTCCTGAAGCCTGATCCTGCCTATCCCCAAACTGATGTGACTTCCTTCATGGAAAACATCATCTGACTCTTGAACATGCCCAGGTGGCCTTGGGTTGAGGCTGCCCAGCGGGTTTGTTTGGGCTTTGCATTTCCTTGTGCTTGATGTGGTCACCGGGAAAAGGACAAAGCATCCTTGTCCAGTAAAGCAAAGGATGACATTCCTCTCTGATACACCGGGACTGCAGCATGAAGGAAAACATAAGACTGAGGAAAGCAACTGGCATTAAATCAATTTCCTGGAAGCTCCTATGAAGCTCTGATTTTCTTTCTGTTTTCCTAAGAGATGTCTTAGTTGAGGACTCAGCTCAGAAGGTGGTCCTGGGCCATTGGGGAGGGTCTCCTCCCTGGATGACTGTCTGTGCACAAACAGCTATTCCTGAGTCCTCCACATTCCTCTGCTGACTTGAGTGGCGTCACTTCACCGTATCTATGAGGATCATCAGAGAGAGAATTCTCTTAAACAATTTCCCCTCTTCTCTCTGGCAGGGTGAGTGGATTGTAGCTGTAATTATGTGATTATTAGAATGCATTGCAAGTCACATACCAGCAAATGTCTGCTTCTTGCTGTACTGCAGTTTCAAATGTCCTTTACTGCTTAGGAACCTTTTACCAAGCCATGTGGGATGTGTTAATATGCACATTAAGGCCAAGGGTCACAGCATCACACACAGCACTGGCCTTGGGGTGAAACCTCTTTAGCTCCTGTCATAAGCTGGGGTTTATGATGATCTCCCCCATGACCAAAAGACTGATGCAAACCTCTCCACCTTCTGGGCTGAGCAGTGGGAATGTCTCTTGGGTCTTGTCCACAGATCACCTACTTGTTCCCACTAGGAAAAGAAGCAGAGGCTTAACAACCTTTGTAACAGTGGATGAGATCAGCTTGTGGTTTGGAGCATCCTTGCTGGTAGCATGAGCTGCTGGGACTCTGCATTGACAAGAGAGCAAAACAAAGGGAAAACATTCATGGGTCACCCTCCCTGCTGGCTGGAGTGAAGCACAACGAAGCTCATTTCTGTTCCTCCACGTGTCTGCATTTTAACTTTCTTTACCAGGTGATGGGGACGGGGATTTTGCTATGTACACAGCTCACATGCTTGACAGGATAAAGGGAGTGTACATGAACCCCAAAGTGACTCCCTCATGCTGGGCTGGCCTGGAAGTGGCTGTGGGTACCTGCCCTCCTACAGGACTGATGTCTCTAGAGGTGCCACAGTACCTTAACCAACACCAGTGCTTGATCAAGTCCATGGATGTACAACCAAAGAAATAAACTGGTGCCCTTCCAGACTCTCCCCCACCCCGCCAATATAAATCACCTTTTTTTTTTTTCTTTAAATGAAAAAAAATGCCCCAGGATACTACCTTTTAATCATTTTCCTTTTGGGAGACAAATCTGAGTGGAAGACAATCCATCGAGGTGTGACATGAGCTATATTGCAGACAGACCATCTGGGACTGTTTGTTATCCCAGGGTGTCCTGTTTGTGTCCAAGGACCATGAGTTAGTGGTATAGCACTGGGATATGGGGAGGGTGAATCCTCAGCTGAAGACACAGCAAAAGCAATTTTCTTCCTCCTCCATCTGTGCAGTAAAGACAACTCACTTTAATCTTTTCTTTCCAGCACAAATTAATCTTCTAATGAAAACAATGACAATATTTGGCCTGGCACGGTGGGTGGTTATTCATGCAAATGGGATTTGTCTCCCTTCTACATTTTTCCCATCAACAGAGGTTGGGACTGAGCCCCCATCTCAGACCTCAGACCTCAGGCCAATGTCAAGGCAATGCCACGAAGGAACTGACTTTGCCTTGTGCAGAGACACTGTTGGACAAGCCTGAGACCAAAAGCTTCATTCCAGATGACCCTGCAATCAGTGGTAGTTTTGCTGCAGCATTAAGTCAGCTTTGGGCAGTCTGCTTTGAGAAACCTGTGGCTCAGAAACCTTAAACCCGGAGAGGCAAAGAGGGAAGCAGAAAAGAGAGAGGAAGGTACTGCTTGGTTAATGAAGTGAGCTCTGGTGACAAGGAATATGTGTCAGGCCAGAGGCCCCGAGGAAGCAGGGACAGGGTTACCTTTGGAGGAGCAGGCAGCTGAGTCCAGGACCTAAGGATTCAGTAATTGAGTGTGTTTCAGCCTGCCTGGGGAACTATCCACAAATACAGTTGTCCACCCGGGCGGCTGAGGAGGATTAAAAATAACTGAGCAAGATGTTGACTTATCCCTGAGAGAACAGAAGTAGTTGTCTGGGAAGGCAGAGCATATTAGAGGAGGGTGAAAGGTGGGTGAACGCTGCTCTTTCTCTTCAGTTAAATTCCTCCCCATACCTCTAGGGAGTTTGGATGTAAGATTAGACTCTTATCCATTCGCCACTTACCCACTCTAATGTGAAGTTAAGCACAGCTATCTATTCTCTCCCAGGCCTGTGCTCGTGGCAACAATTAGAGAGCAGGACCCAGAGCTGGCCAGGCCTGCTGGGGCCATTGCTCTGCTCCTCTGCTGTGGCTTTGCTGCAGACAAATTGGAGATGATCAACTGCATCACTGAGTAGGAGACTGGGGTTATAGTTGTGGGGACAAAGGCCACCCTGGTTGTCTCAGGGGCTGAAGGAGCAGGGTCAGAGGTGTTTGAGTACCACTGTTTAATATGGACTTGCAGCTCTTCTAGCCAGGAGTTCAGTGGGCAGGGGGAGGCTTCCCTGGCGTTGTGTCCCAGCATTGGGAGGCCTGGGGGGCCATTGAGCTGCTCTCTCTCTTTCACAAGGGCATTCAGCCGTGTTTTAACAGCTACAGGGAGCAGCTCGTGCTGATGGTAGCCTTGGCCAGGTAAAACTGGCCACTGTTTTCTCACATGAATGTGCCCAGATCCCACCCACTAGTTCCTGCCCTACTCTGCCTTCTCAGCCTGAGCAAGTTGAACCTGTCACCAGCAACCCTCCAGACCTTATCTCCCTTGGTCTTCTCTCAGAGACTTCTTCCTCCAGGGAACGCTTTTGTAAATGTCCCTGTTTGTTCTGCAGCAATTGTGGGGCTGGATGAATTCCCCCCCTCCTTCTTCTGTGTTCTTGTATTACCCACATTTTTTACTCTCCTTGGCTTGCTGCCCCACTTGCCAATATGTGCCAGTGGCCTCTGTATGGATCATTTAGTCGACACAGGATGCTCCAGCAGGATCAGAGGTGTTCAGTGTGTGGAACTATCTCATTTTCACTGCCCATGAACCTGTTGAATGCTGTCTCTACTGAGCCTCGGATCTGACAGGGCAAAAGTTGTGCTGTAGTTCAGTCTGTAACAAGTGGCTAGTTCTAAACTGGGGTAATCACTTGATTAATAAACGCCCATTAAAGGTTAGATTAAACTATGATTTCTTCCTTTGCTCATCTGTCATCGTTTCTTATTTAGTGGCTGCATTGAGGAATGTTCACACATGATTGCTTATGATGTTTTAATTGTCTTTGTAATGTTTCACAGCTTAGGTTGAAACCTGGGTGAAGTGTGCATGGGATCTTGAAAAGCAATGCATCTAATGGCTGTCAGGCTGCTTAAAGTGATGCAGAGTTATCCTCCTTTTGACTGTTTAATTGCTGGTAATAGTCAAACGTTTTCCTGCTTGCTGAGACTGGAGTCCTTCATCTTGTTAGGAGCCATAAGAAATCATCAGGATAAAGCTCTGCTGTTAATACCCAAGGAATATGGCTAACTAACTGCTATCAATCTTCATGCAAACCAGACATTCAGACCTAAATTGTATCATCCTTAATGGAGTGATGCAGTTAAAGCAAGCATCAAGTGGCCTCGGGGCAAAGATCTTTCGGTTTCATTGAGCTGCTTTTGATCTGGCAAGGGACAAGTCTTTGGGTTGATAATTCTGAGTCCTAGAGAAAGTGCTGCTTTGGGCAAACCTGGAGCAGTGGATGGGGCTACAAGTGTGTGTGTGGGTTCTGAATGGCTTGTGTGACCTCGGGAAAGGGGGACAGCTGGAATTGGCACAAAGCACCTGGAGCAATCCCGGTGCTGGGTTAGGATTTCTGCTCTCCTGGGCCCTTCCCCTGGCTCTGGAGTCTCAGCACCAGTGGTGCTTTCATGTGGTTCCTCAGAGTCACTGAGGGGGTTTCTGGCCTTGATGCTTTGATGGAGGGACTTGGCATGCACCGTTTTGCTTGGAACAGCTTGTCAGGTGTTCCTAGTGCAAACAGGGCCCTTACTCCCTGCAGGAGGGTAATAACTAACCAGAAAAACAAGGGATCCCTCTGAGCAGCTCTGACTGCACTGGAGAAACAAAATCAATCTGAAATCCCAGCTGGAGCACGGAAGGGAGGCTCTAAATTTAGCTGCAGCCTGCCTGGGGCTCCTGAGCTTTGTGGCTGCTGGGGCAGTTGCTCGCAGCATTGTGAAGCTTAGAAGTTGAGTCTGCAAGGCAGGGGAGCAACACACTCGCCCTGTTGTATTTCCAGGAGCCTCTCTTTGGGAACATGGATTTGGTGGTTATTTAAAAAATAAAGCTGTTGTACATACAAGGGAAGAGCAAGAGCCTGTGCCCCACAGACTGTGCCAAAGAAAGACCTGGATGAACAAAGCTCTTCTTATCCTCCCTTCCCAGCTGGGTAACTGGAGTTTGGTGAGATGCAGTGGTTTGCCTGGGGTTGTGTGGGCAGTGTGGAGGGCAAAAACAGAGCTGGGATCACAGGGGACCTGAGTTTGCAACCAGTTTCCTTCTGTAGCTCCAGCCAAACCAGGTGAGTTCCCAGTGACTTGTTGTTTTGCCCTTGGCATTCCCCAGCAGAAGAAGCAGCAGGTTGGCATCTCCACTGGAAACAGATGCAGGACAGCCACTGCTTGGGACTGAGAATGCTGGGTCTTTTTAAGAAAAAATCAAACCCACACTTCCTTCAGACACTGCTTGTTACTTTTTCTCAATAGATGATTTGTAGATGCCACATTTAGGCCTGGAAGCAAGCAAGAAACCAGCATAAGTCTCAAAAGTGCAAATTATAGGAGAATATGTTACTGTGGCTGAGAGAAGCTCACACGGACTCACATTTTTGAAAGGCAGCAGCAGTGAAAATTTAATTCCTGGAGAAGAGAAACTGCCTAGCTGTGACCAGGGGAAATTGCTGCTGCTCTGCAGAGATGGAATGGCTGCTGGAGGAAAAGTGTAACCCTAAATTTGGTGGGATCAGTGCCAGCACCAGCACGTCGCTCCCAGCACTGAGACCAAACCCCTGCATGTTTTGTTCTGTGAGTGCAGTGATTGCAGGATGCAAAGCAATCATACCCTCAGTGCTCACCGAGTGCTGCAAAGGTCTCCAGATGAATGAGAGGCACAAATGAAAAGTACTTTGAGTGATCTACTTGCCTATTAAATGTTCTCGGGAAGGGGTCATTGCTAATGTTGCTGCTTCCCATCTAAACAGCAAAACAGCCTCCTTGACAGGGAATTCAGTAGGAGCTGAAGGGATTACTGGGTGTTACAATATCTCACTTCTAAAAAGTTAATGTATTAGTAAAGTGTGAGTCTAGACACGTATTGCAAGACTGATTTAGGATCTTAAAGAGGATTCTGCCTTTCATTCTGGCTTTTATTAAAAGCTTTGTAGTACATCTTTAAAGAGCCACTAAAGCCACACTGAAAACATAAAGGAGAAAATAATAGAAGCAGAAAGGGTTTTAAATGGATTTCTTCCTCTATTTTCTTTCCTGCCCCTACCCAGAGTTTAAAGCTATTTGCATAAAAATATGATGTTCAATTTTTTTCCTCTAACAGTACAACTCACTCTGTCTTTATTCCCTTCCTCTGAAGGCTGTGGGTCGGTGTGTAAGATTAATGCCAGACTATGGAGTAGCAAAATTCCTTAGATTTGGAAGTTCATTCAAACTTCATTCAAACTGCAGACTGGTTGAGATGGGAGCAAGCATGATTACACTGCTGGTGGAATTTGGGACATGGATCTTGGGCCTCAGTAAGTGTTAGAGTAGCTTGAAAAAATTGGGAAAGAGGTGATGGATGAGGGAGCTCTGCAGATTTGTGGAGGATTTGGATGTTACTGTGGGTTGCTAGGAATGTGCCTGTATGAACGTATTGTTTTCTACAAAACCAGGGAGAATGTAGTTGTTTGTATAGGCAGAGCCTGCTGAGTTCCTGCTGCATTTCACCTCCAATTTTGGAAAGAAAAACAGTGTGGCACACAGCCTTTGGGATACTCGAGGTCTGCTTCTGCAGGGATCCACTTCGAGCTTGCTGCGTGATGGAAGAACATCTGCTGTTCACTTTTAGTTCATTTTTTCTCCCAGTCTCCAACTTCTTAGGTCCTTTCAACTCCCAGGCACCCAAACCACTGTAAATAGGACTGCCTGGCTTCAGGTGGGGAGGGAACAGCAGGAACAGATGGATTCCTCAGCATCAGAGCCTGCTTTCCGTGCCAATACAGCCCGATGACAGAGAACAAGGAGTGAAACACTGCTGACAAAAGGGTGTCTGAAAATTTCCCGAGGCTCTGGTGATTCCATAACAGGTGGCAGCCAAATGGAGCTGCTTGCTGTTCAGAGGGGATTTTATGTTTCAAATACAGCCTAAGTCACTGAACAAAGCAGAGAGAAGTTCCTAACAGCGGCTGGCTGGTGGAATGCAAAGGCACTGCTCTTATCACGCACATTAGAGCAGCTCACCTGCCCTCCAAGAGGAGGAGAAAGGCACCACAATTTGCATATAGATAAGGTCAGGTTGTGTTCCTCTGGAGTCATTAAGGTGGGCTTATTATCCTGCTGCTTCTCATCAAAGCTGTTCACCCCATCTCTGAACTCTGACCAGCTCCTGACAGCCCAGTCTGTCCGTGACTGGGGGAACTGGAGGGAAGCTCTCAGGGCTGGCATTGCCCAGCATCCTGCCGTGCCTCTGCACTTGGGCTCTCAGGAGGAGTGGGGAAAGAGGCCCTGGAGCCTGTGCTTTGGCTCTGGACCTCCCCCACACCTGGGAGCTGAAGTGGGGCTTCGTTATGAAGGAGTGATTTACACAGAGGGAAACTGAGACGCAGGAGAAGTGCCTGGATGGGAAGAGCAGAGGCAGGACTGACACCCAGTGTTTGATGCAGAGAAGTTGGTCCTTGCTTTCACTGTGGAGAACTCGCTTTCCTGAGCTCCTGGTGGAGACCAAGCAGTCACAGAAGCTGAATCAAACACGTTCTTTCTTCATTCAGGCCTCAGTACATCTGTACCAGCTCTGATGACTTTGAAATTACTCCAACTTCACATGGGCAGAATCCAGCCTAGTGTGTGGGGCAGGGTAAAATGCTGCTGAGCCAAGGTTTTATGTGGTTTCACCCTCTGAAGGGGGTCTGGGAGCCAGCTGGCTCAGGTGGGAACAGGTCAGCTAAAAGGGAGGGAAAAGACTCTGAGTGGTTTCCTGACTCTCTTCCTCTTTGGAACAATCAGAGAGCCATATCCAAACGCTCTGCCACGGCATTTCAGGTGCTCAGAAATTACAGGTGACTCTGCTTTGCTCTGACAAATGCAGTGGGAAGTGTGGGTGCTCCCCTCCTGAAATATTTACTATAAAAGGTAGTTTGAAGCCAAACCTCAAAGTTCCCAGATTTGTTTTGATTTTAACAAAATGCTTCTGCTCAGCAGACTTCTGTTAGGACATGGAATTTTTATCAAAATCAAGTTGGCTTGTTTAGAAGAAACAGCATTTTCTGCCAGGAAAGGTGTCGTAGGAAACATAACTAACATAACAGAGCACTCACAGGCACAGCAGGATTAGAACAAAAATGTATAGAAAGAAACACATTCACATCCCCCTGCCCACGGCTATTAAACCTTTTGAATAGAATTTGTGTCCTTCTAATTGACACCCTTCAGAAGCTCTACCTGCAGCAAACCCCAGACCTGTACAGCATCTGTGGATCCTACCTGCACCAGGGAGCTGGGGCTGGATTGAAATAAAACTGCCTGCAAAGTGTCTGCTCTTCTTAATAAAATACGGGCTTTCATTTCAGCGAGAGATCACAGCACAAAGTGCTAAGTGCTGTAAACAGTTTCCAGCAAGACATTTCAGGTGCTGAAAACTGCCTGCTTTGGTAGCTGCAGTTGATAAAAAGCAAATGGCAAAGCAGATCCTCCTTGCTGAGCTCGGTCAAGGCATTATTCTGCTTTTTGTGGAGTTTCTGGCTCAGCCCCCTCTGTCCACAGTCTCCACGTGACTGGAGGCTGCAGCTCATGCTGGGAGTTGTGTTTCCAAGTTAACAGCCCTCCTGAGCATTCAGTCCTAAGCTTGGGGTCTTTTCGCTTGGTCCACTTTGTTGGCAGTGTGAATTTCAATGAATTTCCTCCGTCACCGTGGAGTAACCCGAGTTCATTCCGCGTTTGCCAAGGACGAGGAGCATTTCTGCAGAAGATTCTGTGGCTTGGATAACACAGGGTAACAGTTTGCATGCCAAAACCCCCCACTCTAACACTTCAACGTGGAATTTCAGAATTCCACACCTTTAAACGGAGAAGATTAATTTCTGTTCCTCCATGGACAGCTGGAGCCCTGTGCACTGGGCTCCTCTTCTCTTTCTGCTCTGATTGCAACAATATGTTTCTGCCCATTGCCTCTGGGTCCTTTCCAACCATCACCTTCCACCCAGAGAGAGCAAGAGGGGATTGAACTGACCTGTCCTGTCCCCTGGAGGTGACAGTGGTGCAAGTCTGCCCTAAAGCCCATCCTTGGGCGACTGCTGTGAGGGCACAGCCAGGCAGTGGGAGGGAAGTGGTTAAGCAGCAGAAGGTTCTGCCAGGCAGTGGGTAAAATGTGGCTGATTCTCACCCTAGAGTTGAAGTGCTAAAACTACCCACAAATATTTCAATAAATAGCAAGCTCATAAATAACTCGCTACATTGCACTTCATAATAAACCAGTGACAAATGTTACATCTTTCTCCAGCGTGGATTAATGGTAATGGGGGTGGGAAGAAGGAGTGATGTCTGTGAGGTGGTATTAAAAATCACTTACATTTCACAGGTTCCCATAAAAGGGAGACTTGTGCAAAATAATTAATCATGCATTATAAATGCAGCTTTTATTAAAGACAAGCAAAAGCATAAATACAGCCAAGCCCTCAGGCACTTGTTCTTTGCAATAGTTAGTAAGTGTTTGGAAATACGAGCCAACACTTGGGATCCAGTTTAGCTCTGTTGTTATTGCTGGAAGAAAAGCTGGGATGCAGAAGTGGCTTTGCTGCCTTATTCTTGTCTTTTTTATAGCTTGGCATGGGCTGCACTGAATATCCACGGGTTTTCCTGTGCCTTGCAGTACTTGAGGTCTAGGAGCAACCCAGCTAGATCCTTCCAAGGAATATCCTGGAGAGGAGCTCTGCAGAGCAGAGTTATGGAGCTGTCTGTGCTGCCCCTCTGCTGCAGGTTCCACCTCTCACAGAAGACCAAAACCTTTGCCAAAGCCAATTCAAAATAACCAACACCAAAGCAGCAGAGAGCATTAAGAGGAGGAGAGGGAGTTGGTTTCCCTGAAGGTTCTCCTTGGAGAGCTGTCACAGCAGTTTCTCCATCGCATTAGGAAAGACGAGCTTGTTGATTAGAGTTGTGTTTCTGTTCTGCTCTCCCAAATACTAGATCTGAGGAATGGGAACTTTTGGGGGGTCTTTTTTATTCCTCTTGGGCTTATCTTTCCTTCAAGTTAAGTCTAAGCCGTGAAAGAGGGAAGGTAAAACTAGAAGGAGATGCAAGAAGAATATTAAGGGGACGAGGGATGTTATGACAGCACAGTAAGAGAGATGATTTATTTTGTCCTTCAAGCACTTTCTCTTGAAGGCTGCTAAAGCCCATTAAAACTTCTGTCTGAAGCCATGGTGAAATTCACTCCCTGGAAAGGACAGAGGTTTTACCATGGGGAGCCACAAGTGGTGATGGCTCTCATTTCATTAGCAGGGCAGTTATCTGAGCTAAAAGGGCTCAGCAGGGCCCTTGTTGCAATTAAAGTGCTACTGTTTGTAATCAAAGTCACTGTCTTTTGTTCTTTTTTTTGAGGGTGAGCCAGAAGACCATATTCAGAATGACAGAGCTGTCAAACAGCAGGTACCAAAGGGATTTCAGGAGTTCATCACAGTCACAAATCCTGTGCCAGTCCTTTCCTTGGACTTCTCGGCACCCCAAGGTTCAGTGTCTGAAGTTCAGCACCAGACAAATCCAACCTGTGGAGTTGGGATGCAATGTGCAAGCAAGACCATTCCTTGCATGTACAAAGCAGAGTGTGTTTTCCTGCTGCATCTCCCCAAGTGTGAGCTGGGGATTAGTCACAATCCTCACTCGTGTCTCTGACTTGTAGCCTCAGAATTGTTTCTCAGGGCCCTGAGCTCTCATGGAGACATACACGATGGAATACTGGATAAGTCTTGCAAAAAAACCCCTTTTTCAGTGTGGTGTCAGCGCAGAAAATGTTGTACATTCTGGAAAAGCCTAAATCCTGGTGTCAACATCCCCCCGTTCTGCTCAGATCCATCCTTTTGGCTGCCAGGTCATGGGTCTGCAGAGCCTGTGGCTCCAGCTCTTCTCTGGAGACCAACCAAGCCTGCTGCCCACTCTCACACTGCTCACTGCTGTGCCTGCCCAGTGCTCCGGGGTACTCAGGGGCCTTCCAGGACCATTGGGATGGAGCAGCTGTCCTGAGCTGTCATCCAGCCTATTAAATATTTAATTCATCCATGACTTGAGGAGCGGCCGTGATCAAAGGGACAAAGTAGCTGCTGTTCAGTAACGCTTGTTAACCAGAGCAGTTCTGATGAGCAGTTCTGATGAGCAGCTCTGACAAGATCTTGAAAGTGTATTTTTTGAGTTTCCATTGAGGTGCTCCGTTGTGTCACCGTGTAAAGAGGATGATACCTGTCAGCTCCTGGCTGAGCACAGCACCCTACCCTTTCTGCCAGTCCCTAGAGACCAGATCTCATCTGGCCTAACAGTGGGGCTGCCACAAACATTGGGCCTTTTCCCTGGCTGCTGCAGCTGGAGAGAGGCATTGGAAACTGGGTCATCTTTGAATGATTCTGGTGAAGAGGGACTGAGAAGGGAATCCTGATGGTTCCCTTTCATTTGGAGACAAGCCGTGATTTAGAATGAAAACACAACTCATGATCTTTACTATCACTTAATGCTCAAGTAAAATGAGTTTTCACCAGCCTGTGAAACTGGATATTAGTTTTCCTGTCCTCTCTGAGTCTGGGGGATGACAGAACCACTCTCTTCTCTGTATCTTATCTGTGCCCTTGGATCTGCAATCAAAACTCAGCTGTCCCCCGTCTTTCCCCCTTCAGTCTGAAAGCTGACTTCTCAGTTCCTACTGGACCATCTCCAAAAATTGCTGCTGCCTGAAGGGTCCCCAGGCTTTAGCATCAAATCCATCTCCAATTGCTTTTTCCTGGTCTTTAGCACCCTGGAATGACAGGGCTCTGAAACATCTTCCTGCCCATCTGTTTTCTCCAGCCCCTGGATTTGTCACTGCACTGTCTGACACTTGTGGGGCTACAACTTTCTGAATGGAATACAAGGTACAGCATCTGGGACACACAGGGAGGAGCAGGAATGGTGCAGAAATCCCTCCTTCTCAGTCTCTCTGGGTGGAGAGAGATCTTACAGCTGTCACCTCTTTTTATTTCCTGCCCTAAATGATGGTGAGGCTTCTCTGGCCTGTCAGGTTGCTTTGCCAACACTGTAAATACTTCGCATTACCCATCCAAACACCACTCCTCCAGCTGCTTCTTGTAGCTCTCTTGCTTATAAATCCTACCCAACTTCAGTTCATATATTTGGTTAGGACAATTAGTTCTGCAGCTCTGCACTCTGCTCCTAGGGCAGTGTGACTTAGCAGTGCTTTTCCTTCTCTTTCCCTCTCCTTTTTTTATTCATTCCCTCTCCATGCTGTTTTGCCCAGTTTTCTTTCTGCCCTATTTTGCTGCTGCCGAATTCAGAATCCCCTTTTTCCTACACCCTCAGTTTCTCCTGGAAATGCTGCCTCTCTCCCCAGCATACCCTGAACCCCAGATGTTAACTGGCCTGTTTGCTCATGGGTAACCCCCAAAACCAGAGCCTGAGGAACCCAAACCATCCCCTTTTCCTTGCTGGACCTGCTGTGTGTCCCACACCTCTCAGTTTACTGTGGGAGTGCCTTCTAGATTTCATTTCTGAGAAACCTCCGCGGTGAGCGGAGGGTCCCAGTTTGACCATAGTCCTTTATCCCTCTGATGTGATCCAGGTCCTGGAACACTGCTCTGTAGGTACTAATTAAAATCTTCAAAGAAGCTGAGGGGACATATGGAGAGCTGAGAACAGCCAAGTGAACTCTGGACACCTATTCCCCAATGCCTTCTTTGTCCTGAGCTTCCCAGGGCTGGGGTGTTTGCTGCATGGTCGGCTCTGATCACAGGAAGAACATTTTATACAACCACTGCTATTAGCGATAATGAGAATAAATGATACAATAATGGAACCTTATTACACACTTTTCGATGAGGGCCTTTCATCTGAAAGATTCCAAAGTGCTTTGCAGGCTACTGAGCACAGAAATCGTTTCAGTCACTAGGGACATTCAGGCGGTGCAGGAACACTGTGTTGGAAAACATACAGGGAGCACGTGGGACAGTTCAGTAGGGGGATCAAACATACTGGATTCAAACAAAATTGCTGCCTAAATTTAGGGGAGGAAGTAGGCTAGGATGCCTTTTATGTGGAGCATTAAACAGCTGCCCCTTGGCTAATACCTGTTAGAGTGAGACAGATACCAGATTTTATGATCAAGGCTAGCATTTTCTTAAAGGAGCTCAAATGCTTGACTGCCATTTAATTCTTGTTCCTAACTCCCTTTGATTGCTGTGAAGATGCCAGCTCTCCCCAGTTTCATATTCCGTAGGGAGAAGGAATCTTCTGCAGCTGTGATTGCCTTTTTAACCCTGCCTGCAATGGGGATTCAGGGATGGCTCAGAGAAAAGAGTGTTACTCCCCAAAGAGCCAAGTCACAAGGATTTCTCTTCCTCCTCTACTGTGGATTTTGTTTTCCCTTAAGATCTCCCAACCAAGCACTGACCAATGCTTGACCCTGCTTAGTTTATGAGAGGTCGACAAGGGGTGAGAATCCATAGCATAAAATTTCTGGAGTGTGTTCATCTTTTGTAAAGGGAAAAACCCACAAATCTGTGATCTCTACAGACATGAGCTGCCCCCTGCTTATTAACTGGTGCTTGTTTCTGTTTTATAGGAGTATCTGGAACAAGGCTGGCCCTGGTGTTCCCCAGCACTGGGAGCTGTGTGCATTCCCAGTGATCTATGAGGTTAATAATATTCCCAGAACAAGCATTATGCAAAGCAGGACATCCGTTCTGCTGGGTGGCACCACGGAGGTGCCTCTGGGGAGGCAGAGGTGACAGCACAATCAGTCTCAGAGCCCTCCACACTCTGTATCTGACACCAGCTCTACGGAATGAGCTGATTCCCTGGGCTCTGGGCTTGTGTTGGGGCAGGATCTGTCACTGGGAGCTCAGTATCTTCAGCTCTCCGGGCTGCTGGTGGTGGAAAGATGAGCCTGCTAATAATGCATGAACCTGTTGCATTGAGGGGCTGGGTGTGAGACCTTGGGAAGGAGGAGGGAAGGAAATTCCCCGCCTTTGCTGCTTTGATGGACTGAAGAGGAACACGAGGCCTCTATGAAAGCCTTGAAGGTCTGGAAAGAGGCAAAAAGTGGGTGTTTGGGCCCAAGTCTGTGATGCCTCGTGGTGGCTGTGGTTGGGCTGTGGGAGCTCAGAGCCTGGAGGAGATCACAGGGAGCAGATGAATTGAGTATGACCTTTCCTGACTGACCAAAGGATCGAAAACCCCATCATGGCTTGACTCATTCCCCAGCAAAAACACCATGCTGCTATTTCAGAGGCAGAGGTGGGTGAGGAGCTGCTGGAGTCATTCCACGAGCTGTTTGGAAGTGCTGTTTGCTCTCAGGGAGCTGAATTTGAGCCTGTGGTTCAGAGCAGGGACAGGTTACACACAGAGCTCCCTCCCTTTTCTCTGCAGAGGCTGTGATGGGGACAGCTGGCAATATGGATAATTACCAGCAATGCTTGTTGGGGAGAAGTATTTGGGTATTTGGGAAGGATCACTGAGAAATTCCTGCCTTTAAATAGCCACGGGCAAGAGGGAAAAGGAGCCATGAGACATGATCATGAAAATGATGGCTTGACCACAATCCATCTCAGATCAGTGCTGGCCCATCTGAGGGAGCAATTATTTGTGTTAGGAGTCAGGAGAGTTATAAACAACAAAGATGAGTATAAGAAACCCAAAAACATCCAAGCTGGATTTTCTGGCAGCTGTTCCAGGAGTGGGGATCATCAGCAATGTGGAGGACCAGGGCATTTCCAAGGCCTTTATTGCTGTGGTGAACCTCAGAGAAATTGGGCAGGAGATTTGAGAGTTTTTAGGAGGAAATGATTACTGCAGAGCAATAACAGGCCTTTTTTATTTTTTTCTCTCTCTTAGGAAATTTAAGCTAAAAAGAAACTTGAATAAATGCATGCAGCAGATTATTTACTGTAAGCTATTCACCTACCTCAGCTTTAAACTAACTAGTTGAATGACTTGCTTATGCTTAAAATAAATGTTTATTTTAACCTAAACACATTGTAGAAAGCCTCAAACCCCCAGTGCTGCTATCAGCTAAATATATTTTCTCAGAGTATATACAAGGCTGTAATTAAGGCTGTGTCAGACATCCCATTATATGTCTCTCATCTCCGTCTCCCAATATTTATCACCCATTTTCACATCACTCCATCTTTACTCTGGGCGATTGCTCAGACCTGGCACAGTATTTCCCCCTGAAATGGATTCAATCCACCCAGGAGGGTTTCAGACCTTCAGAACATCAATAAAGGTGGTTTCCATTTGGCTTTAAAGTGGCTCTTCAGCCACTGACTGCCCACCCCCTGCCACTGCCCCATGGGGTTTGCTGCAGGCTGGGCTCATTTCCCAGGTCAGGCCATGCAGGGACCAGAGGAGGAGCTTCCCATCATACCCTCACTCCCTGTGCCAGCCCAAGGGTGGTCTTGGGATGGAGCCCTGGCTGAGCCAGGTCCCTGCCACATCTTGGCCCTAGTGTTGGTCCCAAGTGTGTGTCTCACCACAGTCTGTGGTGACTGGAGCCAGTTTCATCACAGAAAAGCAGTGTTTCTATGATAACACCCATGGCAGGTGCTGCCTTGGGTTTCCTAGGATAAACTTGGCTTCCCACAGCTCTCCTGCTGGAGCCCAGAGTGGAGGCCCAGAGGAATGGCCTTTCCCAAGGGCTGGGATGTCATTCCAGGCTGGTGCCAGGGCTGCAGTTTGTCTGTGGTGGGTGTGAAGGGCCCCCAGGGAGCTGTGTGAGCTGTGTGTGTGTCACTGCCCCTTCAGCCCTCTCTGGGCTCCCCTGGACCTGTGTGTGGTGGCTCATCCTTGGATCCTGCAAAGCAAGGCATCACTGTCTGGGCCCTGAAACACTGTAGTGAGACTCAGAAATGCCATTTCCACTTCTGCTGCTCACCTGCCAGCATCCTTCCTCAGGGGGAAGTGGGGATTACTATCTCAGCATCTCTCTTGGCCTTTATTTTCAGGCCAAACTTTATAGTTCATACCCAGTGAGCACCGTAGGCGCTCCAGGTGACAGCAGAGAGACCCCAGTGTCCTGGGGACTGGTGGCAGCAAGGACCTCAGGTGGCAGGAACAGAGGCTTTTGGAGAGCAAAGAGCAGGATAATCAGTGGGCATGGGCATGTCAGAGTGCTGTGTGCTGTGTCGACTATGCTAATTCATTTTGGCTGAAGGAGAAGCATTTATTATATGTCAGGGGGAGGGTGATGAATGGGAACTCAGGTTTTCCCCTGTATTATTTCAGCTCCCTGGTCTGCTGGTGATTTATTCAGTAGCATTTATGGTGTTACTAGTCTAAAACCAAAGGGGAAATTTATTCAACCCTTTCCTGCCTTTCTTTTCCCATTCTTTTTTATTACATTTCTGATTTGGTGTTTTTTGGATTTTTTTTCTTTTTGCTCTGGTTTAAAGTCTTCCTTGCTTTCTGGGGTAGATGGATTACATTCCTGCACCAGGCAGGTGCTTTCCTGCTGCTCTGCTCTCCTGCAGCTTTTCCAGGGACTTCAAGTGCCCAACTCGGGTGATGGGCTCTTTCAAAATCTCCCATGTGCCACCTGAGGAGCTGCTGTGCATCAAGCTTTTCTGGAAGGCTGGTCCCCGTGGTGAGTGGCTGAGCTTTTAAAAATCAAACCATATGCTCTTTGAAAAGAAAAAAAAAAGTACTCTGGCCTTTGTCACATAAAATCTGATCCATAAAACAGATGCGACAGGTTGGGGCAATTGGCTTGCCCCTGTGTTTTGTGTTTTAATCTTTTTGGACAGGAAAAAAAATCAGTTCTTAGCATCTTAAAATAAAAATTCCTGTGTTTAACAATAGATCTAGATATGGGGAGGCTGGAAAGGTTTGGGAGATTTTAGGTACCTTTTCCCCTTGCTGTTTCGAGCTCTCTGGACTGCAGGACCTGTTTGTGTCTGCAAGCTGGTTAAAGCTGCATGTAAATCAGTGCAGCTCCTCCAGTTTGATCCCAAATGCGGGTCACAATCTTTATCTCCAGGGCTGCCATCCTCCAGCATCCTCTGTGTCCCTCAGCCTGGACGTGCCACTGAATCAGACCCTGGAGTGAGGCAAGACCCACTCACTGTGTCGGCATCAGTGTTTCTGTGTCTGAGGAAAAGCTGCTTCCCTTCCCGTGCAGCCCCTGGGGGAGCATCCCTCGTGCCTGGAGCTCATGAATCGCGCTGGCTCCGACGCTCTCCCGGTGTCACTGTGCTTGGCTTCGTGAGGCTGCCCAGGATCCCAGGGATGAACCCTATTCTGGGACCTCTGGGGGTACTGGGAGGGTGTGTGGTAGCACTGGGTGCCACAGTTCTTTTTGCTTCTGAGCCCGGGCACACAGAGACTTGTTGAAGGAAGTTTGCTGCTGGTAATAGGCTGGTTTTAAGTGGCACATAAACCTGCCGGCTCTTTATGGAGGCTGTCGGGCAATAAGGACATGGGGAATTATGACAGGGGAGGCATCCTACGATAGTGCTTTGCAGATGATGTCTCACAGGGGATGTGCTATTTATTTATCTAAAGTAGCAGCTTTGCAGTGCTTTTCCAGAAGAACGGCTTCCAGGCCAGGATGTCTCAGTGTCTGCATCCTCTTCTTCATATTAGCTCTGACAGGCTCTAAATCTGGGGCAAAGAGGGGTTGGAGGGGTGAGAGAGCGCCGTGGGAGACTCAGGATGATGTGGAGAGGAGCCATTTCCTGCTGGAGATCTGTGATATTTGGCAAGGAAAGCTGAGCTGCTTTTGCTGAGAGTTGCTTTTTTTTTTTTTTTTGTGGCTACTGTTGTTTACAAACCGAGCTGTTCATTTAGGAGTAAAATGTTTAATTGCAATTGGCTTTTCTCCGTCTCGTACAGCCTTGTAGCAGCCGGGGAAGGAGGGGAGAGGATGAGAGGCTGTAAAAAAAGAGAAACATGAGTTTCCCTCCGGCTTTAACAATTGTGAAGGACTTTTACTGCTGCTGCAGCAGGAGACGGTTCCTTTCCTCACGTCTGGCCTGGGCTGGGATGTGATGTGGCTCTGCCTTGTTGAGCAGCTGCAGTTGTCCCCCTCGGAGACTGCAGCAGGGAGAGGATTCCTGCCTGCAGGAGGGTGGAAGTTCTGGCCAAAGCCTCACCTGTTTAGGGGTCTTGCCTTTAACTGTAATTCACAGACCCCTCTGGTGCTCATGAAGAAAAATCTCATGCCAGACTAGCAAGGCTGATTCTCTTTTCCTACCGGATGGCGTGACTGCTTTCATAGCTTTTGTCTTGGAGAAAAACAACCCCATCCTTTTGTGCTCCCAGGTGGGAGCTGGTGAAACCCATCCAATCTGCCAGGCAGGTGGGTCTGCAGAACAGCTCCACATTCCTGCACAGCATCCTCCTTCCTCCTGAAACAGGGCCCAGAGGGTGGCACAGAGAGGGCAGGGCTGCTTGTGCTCCTTGCCATAGGTGTTTGACGTCCCAGGCCAGGAGGAGAGACATTTCTTCAGCAGTGATGCAGAGCTCCTGAGTTCAGCTCCTGCTGATCAATCTCATGAATTAAAAGGAGCCTGGAGCACAACCTGACCCTTTCCAGCCTGAATACCACTCTGCACTGGCTTTTGCAGGGCAGAACACTTGCTGTACAGGGGGGATCTAAAGCCAATACCACTAACATGATGCAGAATAGATCGCCCATAAAATACTTGTAAGGCAGCAGAATTACCATTCCCCTTCCTTTAGCTAAAGGGAAGTGGTGGCCCAGAGGAACCTTTTCCAGGTTCTGTGGTGAGCAGTGAGCTGGCCTTGAGATGCCTCCCTTCCCTTCTCCCTCATTATATGCTGCCTTCCACCTCCATCTCCTTTGATTTCCAGGTGATGGTTCCCCCAAATCCCTTTTACCTGGCCCCACAGGCACAGCCTCTCAGCCTTCTCCTTCCAGCAGCTCTTTCTGCCTGCCGTGGTGGGCTGCAGAGGTTTTTGGCCACACACATTCCAATCTCCCTGCCTGCTGCAAGGACTTGGCTTCTCTTAATTCTCCATTTAGAGCTGCTGCTTTTTCAACAGAGATTCAGTACAACCATTTCAAGATGGGCACGAAAGAGCAGTGCCCACAGTGCATAAAAGCCAAAGAAGGACAAAATAATGAGCCAGGATGTGACCAGTTCCTCAAACAGATCTTGTTATTGCTTTGTCTTTCTGTTTCTCAAGCAAATAGACCGAGGCCATGATTATGAAAAGATCAAATAAGTGAAATTCCAGTGTCCTGAAGGTGTGGGTTGGTTCAATTAACTCACTCCATGTGAGGGCTGTGGTCCCTCCCCTGGGGGTTCAGGACCTCCAGCCTTGGGCTGGTGGCTGGATCCAGGAGTGCAGCAAGTGGCAGGTGATGAAAGAGAGGGAATGGCTCCAGGAGAAGGGATTACATAGAGGAGGCAGTGACATTTCAGCCATCCCTGAGCTCAGTGAGGCTCCCTGTGATCCTGAGAGCTCAGCCTGTTCCTCATGGCACACATGACGTGCAGTGAAGGCCAACAACTCCTGATTCCACCTAAGCCTGGACTGTGGCTTTGCTTTTATTTTTCCAGTAGGGTTAGGAAACACTTTAGGAGTCAGACATTAAAAACAAAGAACAGGCTCTTGTTGGAGTCCAAGCAAAGTAAAGCTTTTTCTTTGGGGTGCAAACTGAAAACCTTTGAGTCAAAACTGAAGACTGAAAGAACATTTTGCTCCATGTAACCTTCCATAGGCTGTTGAGGCAAACCCAAAATAGCAGCGTCGAAGCGAAGTGCTGAATTGTAGGAACTGGTGCAGTAAAAAGGTCTGGCATTTCTGAACCAAAAAGAGCTTTCACACATTTGGGAGAGAACTAGTACCCCCCAAAAAATCTGTCTTTCAACTTATTTGCTCCTTTTTTTCCCCAAAACCCCACATTGTTTGGGATCTGCTTGCTGAGATCTGATTAAAAGCCCATCACATCCCTCTGTCAGGCCATGCATTGAGACCTGGTGCTCCCTCAGCACCAGGCAGACCTTTGTGAAATTACAGAGTGTCCTCCTGTCCTCAGACCACTAAAGTGCACCATTCCCAGGCTCTGCAGTCAGGCTGGAACGACCTGCTCAGGTCCCATTGCAAATCTCTGCGCACCAGGATCTTCAGCCTCCTTCCTGCCGAGTTAATTTGTGTTTCTCCTGCCTGGTATCTGCCAGCCCTGACCCCAAGGCACATGTGGATAGTTCTTGCAATAACCTGCTTCTTGGTATCACCACGGGAGGGGAATGCCAAGGAAAGGTGGGAACACAGACGTGGGAGGCCACAGCCCTACATGTGGGACATGAACCCGGAGTCAGCAGGCAAAGGGGAAAGGGATGTTTGGCAGATATTGTTGAGCTGTGGGTCAGTCTGGAAGGCTGGAGGGGGGAATTTCTCTTCTCTATCCCACAAAACAGCTGAAATTTTCAAAGTACGATCTCTGTAACTATGATATCATAACAGGTTTTGTAAAATGAGAGACACTCAGCCTGAGAGAGTCTGGGGAAGAGAAGTTGTGGCACGGAGAAGAGGGAAAGGCTCTGAAATCCCTCCTTAGCTTCCCTCTTGCCTGGGAGGGAGCAGGCAAACATCCTCATTGCAGCATTGCTGACTGTGCCACAGCCTCAGCCTTCCTGCAAAACAAATGGAAGAATGAAATTAAGCTGCAAGGCATTGACGCATTTTGTAAATAGCAATTTAGTGACAAATCCTTTTGTTTTTTTTTTTTTTAGCTGGGCGTTTCTAATTGTCTCCTGTCTGCACACAGCTGGGTTATCTCATTGCTGAGCAAGGCTTTCAGATAGGCAGGGGGGTATGTGTGTGTGTGTGTGTGCTGGGGGGTTCCTGCCACCTCCCTCCAGGGATGACACTTCCATGGAAGGCAGGACAACCCCTGGTATGTTGGGATGTTCATCCACTGCTCCCAGCTGGAGTGGGGAAGGCTCATCCTCCACCTCCTCAGAGCAGCCTCACACACGAGGAAATCTCCCAGGTTCTCGTAGGCAAGAGACCTTTAGGCAGCATTGGAGCTCATTGCAAGGGGTGAAAGACAATTACACTCACCACCTCCCTCATCAGTCCCATCCTGTGTATAATTTACAATACATCATGTTACATTTTTATTACTACACCGTTTCTCAGGCTCTTGGCTGGCTGGATTCCCAGAAGGCAGAGCAGGAAGGCTTTTGTATGGAGAACTTAAACAGGAGGAGTGATTCCTCATGAGCCTTTGTGTCTATATGTGGATTTAACACGCAGCTCCTAAAATAAGGTTTAATAAAACGCGGTTTTGTGCATTAATAACTTCCAAGACGTATTTTTCAATGGAATTGATAGCAGAAAAAAAGGGCTCAGAAGAAGTAATAGAGGAAATGAGAGTCACCCCAGTCATCTGCATATAATCGCTTCCAGTATAGATTGCAATTGTGTTTGAATTATAGGGCAATTAGTCTGTCAGGCTGGTAAGTATTATCCAAGACCCCAGGAATTTCTTTGGAAGCTCTCAGTATCTCTTAGCCTTGAAATCTAGAGAGGTTTAAATATGGAAAGCTGTGGTGCTGGGCTGTGCTAATGCCATGTATTGATTTACTGTAGCAGATGTTACCAGGCAGCTGACAAAACGGTGCCATATAAATATTGAGGCTCCTAAAACACAGTTCTGGAGTGAAAGAACTGTGCAGGTGACAGAAAGAGTCCTCCTTGGGAGCACATGGTGTGTCCATGTGCGTGCAGAACCTTCCCTTAGCTTCGGAGCTGGGAGTCTGGGCTGAGACAGTCACACTGGAGCATTCCCTAAGCGTGGTAGGAATCATACTAGAATGCCTAAGTTAGCAAAATCTGGGAAGTTTTGGTGGAAAGATATATTTAATACCTGGCCTCATTCTGACATGAATGATAACATAAGTGCCAAGGCAGGTTAAAAATAGGCAGCATCCCCAGCAAAGTTCAGGAGACCTGGAGCTGCAGGGGGAAAAATCCAGCACAGAAACAGGCACCGAGGGCAGGGACTGTGTTTATTTCTTCTCAAAAAATTATATTTCCCATGTTCTAGCACCTGTGTCTCAAAGAGGGTCATGTAAGGAGTTAATAGCAATTGATAAGTTTCTTCTTAAAGGTTTCTCTTCTTGGTACTGCACTGCCTTGAATCCTGCTGTGGGCAGGCTGGCGAGGATCATTTGGGATCAGTAACCCTGTGTGCAGGCTGGAGAGGATCATTTGGGATCAGTAACCCTGTGTGCAGGCTGGATGGATCATTTGGGATCAGTAACCCTGTGTGCAGGCTGGAGAGGATCATTTGGGATCAGTAACCCTGTATGCAGGCTGGAGAGGATCATTTGGGATCAGTAACCTGTGTGCAGTCTGGAGAGGATCATTTGGGATCAGTAACCTGTGTGCAGTCTGGATGGATCATTTGGGATCAGTAACCCTGTGTGCAGGCTGGAGGGGATCATTTGGGATCAGTAACCTGTGTGCAGCTGCAGTGGATCATTCAGGACTCTCAATACACTTTGCAGCCCCTAAGTGACCGTCTGGATTTCTGTGGTTCCCTTTGGCCTGTCCCCCTGCCCTGTCTCATCTGGTTTGACTGCAGACTCCTTGGAGCACAGCTTGTCCTCTGTCCAGTTCCTCACACACAGAAGTACCTTCACTTCAACCTCATTATTTCTTTCAGAGCTCCTGTTCTTTGGCCATTGCCTTATCCACCTGTGTCTCCTCTGCTGCCCTTGGGAAGTGACCTCCCAAAAGCAGGGCAGAGAGAAGTGTGTTCTCTGCTCCTAGGCAATAACCACACTGGTAAAGGGAGAAGAAGTTCAACATCCAGCCAGGAATCTCAAGGAAAGCCTGCCCTGTGTTCCGGCAGGCTCCCAGAGATGTGTCTCTGCCTGCTCCAAGATGTGGACATGAGGGACCTCTAAGAAGAATCTTGTTGCTGGTGATTCTCCCTATTTATTTTCTGCTCCAGGATTCACAGGGTGCTGGGCTCTGCACAACATGAAGAGCTTTAGAGATAAGGGTAGAAGAAAGAGGAGAGAGAAATTCTGCTGCAGCCTTGAAACCCCACCAGTGATGCTGAAATATCTCTGCGTTTCTCTTTGCCTCCGTTGGTATTTCTCAGAAGGACGTTTCCAACCTTGACTCCTAGGGAGGGAGATGCAGACTCTGAAGAAATCCAATTTCACGTGAGACACAGAATATTTGGTAGATAAAGTGCTGTGGCTGTTCCTTGCTTTCCTCTCTGTGCCTGGAATTGAAGCAGCTCCCCCTCTGCTGTGAGCCAGTCTGAGCTTTCTCACTGCTCCTGTGTGGATGGATCCCGTTTCCTCCTGCGGAAGTTCATCTGAGGTACTGCCTTCCCAAATTCTCCTGGCCTGCAGGCAGTGGATCTAGGGAATGCATGAACTGTGGGCTGTAAATACAGAGCTGTGAGCACTGGGGAGCCAGGATCTTGGAGCATCTGCATGGATTTACAGCATCCCTGATTCCCCGGATGGGTTTTCCTAGTGTGCCAGCCTGCACCTCATTCTCCAGCAGAGGATCACACACATGAAACTGTGTGATTTCACTCACGATGTTCCCCCAGCTCTATTCCTCCCTGCTGCCCTGGCACTAAGCAGACTGCTCTGCTCTCCTTACCTGGCTCCCAAACTCTCACCCAATTTGATGGCAGGTAAGAAGGTACCACTCCTCTCCACAACCTGTTGCTCTCCTTGCATCATTATTCCGTCCCAGATTGTGAATGAAAAATCTCACTGCATTTGAGGGCGTGCTTGTAGCTGGTAATTAACACCCAGCACGCTCTGCCAATGCATCTCATAGCTGCTTTAAAGAAACCTAGAGCTGGAACAGAAGCCACCCAGGAAAACAACGTCTGCCAATTGAGTTAAACCTTAAGTAAAATCCCCAGCCAAATGTCTGCAGAGTGAATGTGGGAAGGATCCTGGCTCCTGCACTGAGCTCAGGAGGTGTTTTCCAGCTACAGGGCTCGAGAGATAATGAACCTTAAGTGCTAATGGGACTTATGCAGATATATCTCCCCCACTTGTCTGCTGTGTTCCAGCTGGGAGCCGATGCTGTATGGGGAGTTAACTCCTCCAAATGTGTGGTGGAAGTGCTGACAGAGCCGAGTTTTAAGCAGTACTAATGGAAATGTCTGCTTTCCAGCTGAACTGGGGGGCTGGGGTTACACACAGCGTACACAGAGGCAGAGTAAGTCCTGTACCAACAAATTGAGTTTGCAGCTTTCAAGGGAAGAACTGATCTGTACACGAAATGCGCCTGCTGGCCATGTGGCCTGGCTCCAGCACTATGGATTGCTCTCACCCACATGCCTTTTCTCCTCTTTGTCATCCCTTCTGAACATGAGTTTAACAGAAAGGCTGACACCCCTGCCCAAGCCTCCCTAGCAAACAAGCCCAAACCCAAGCCAAAGCAGCTGTCAGAGCCCAGCGTGGGAGGTTTCACTGCCCTGATCTCCCCACACTTTCTGGCACATATAGAGCTGGGGAGGAGGACTTTAATGGAGCTCATATTATGGAGAGCAGCCTTGTCCCCAGTGGCCAGATTGCCCTGTGCTTCTCTGATGTGACACCACTTCCACCAAGGATGGGATCTCCAAAATTGTGGCATTTCTGAGCTGCTATCAATTAAATGCCTGTCCACAAAGGGAGTGGGGAGCTGGTGCATTAACCACTGCACTTATAGAGAATGCAGGAGAGTTGTATGTGTGAGTTTCGTTTTGTTTCTCCCCAGCTGATTTGCCTTCCCTCCTTCTGCTCTTGCTCCTGTGTGACTCTGGCTCCTGAGAGCACTCTGGAGAGTCAACAACCAGCAGGGCCATCAGATGGCTGTGCCCAGCTCCTGACCGCCCACAGGCAGGGACAGGCACAGTCTCACGTGGCCTGGGGGTGCAAAGTGGGAAGAGAATCAGGTCCACAGTTTTGTAGCTGCGATGATATTGCACCTGCAATAAGAACCTGCAAAGTGGCTGCAGCTCTGAGACCTCCCGGGACACAGCTTTTAGTTCTTTGGTTACTTGTGCCATAGCATCAGGCAGCGACGTGTGTGTATGTGCATACACAGACACTTCTAAATATACAGACACTTATAGTAAGAGACAATTTGCTGCTTCAGAGAGTCCAAGGGCCGGAGCTGGAGAGGCATTTGCATGCCTGAGGCTGCACTGAAATGGGACAAGACCCAAATGAGCTAGGCACATAATTGCTTAGAACAATTTTAAATACTCCTGGGCACACACGTGCATTCCCAGGGGTCTATATTGCCTTAGAAAACCTGGTCCTCAAGCAGCAAGCAGCAGGAGAGGCACAGTAAGGACCACAGTGTTCATTAGCCACGTGGGAGTTGGGGCAAAGAAAATACCTGTGACTTGCCCACGGTTACACAAGAAGGCAGTGGCAGAATATCTCCTTTCTTCCTCTGAGCTGCATCCCAGGGCCAGCCCTCCCCTCTCCCATCAGCACCAGGGCTGAACAATGGGACACTCCCTCCCACAGCCCCACAGCTCACCCCTTCAGTGCATCTCATCTGGGCCTGCCTGTAGCCACCAAACACCAACCTCACACCAGCCCAAAGGAGTTCCTCACGAGTCCATCAGCCCCCAGAAGCAGCAGCTACAGTTGCAGGCTGTGTGACTCCAGTTTGGCCCCCTCCACCCCTCCTTCCCTCTCCCCTCAGTGTTTGTCTGCTATTTCCTTTTGATTTGCAGCTTTAGCGAGCACCGAGTTTGCAGCAGCCTGTGATTACCCTGTGTGGAGCCTTTCCCACTGACAGCATGATGAGCAGAGACAGTGCTCGGTGCATATACAATTTAAGCCAAGCAGGAGGCCAGTCCAACACCTCACTTGCCAATTAACTGAGTCGATATTGTGCACAGGATAATGTTTGTTGTTTGCCTGTGTTGCTAAAACACTTGCAGAATGTTTAGAGCAGTAGAGCAATATGCCCACCTCCCTGCTGCAGGGATGAGCTCTCTGTCCAAACCAGGACACTGGTGCTCTGAGTGGAACAGCCACACAGGGAAAAGGGAACTGGGGACCTCCATGGTCTGTGTCCATCAGGGTTTTGTGTGACTGCAGCAGCAGCAGCTGCTCCAGGCCTGTTCAGTCTCTTCCACTGATCAGCCAATACAGTGTGCAGGTGCAAGGGACAGAGAAATTGCTTCTCTGTAGGTAAAAAGGCCCTCAAAAGATGTGAGGGAGGGAAGAGACCATCTGCAAAGCAACCACAGTCATGGGCAAATGTGGTTCCCACCAACCTCCCTTGCTTTCTGTGTCAGAGTGGGCTGTGCCTCTCACTCTGACTCACCAAAGTTGGTGTCTGTGCTGTGTCCCCCGACACCTCGAGGCAGAGGGGACCCAGCAGACACAAACTACAGGGGATGAAGGTTTGTCCCACAGAGCAAGTGCCTGCCCTGGGAGCAAACCTGCCCGCAGCCCTCTGGCACCTGGGCACGGCCACTCACCTCGGCGGTCACTGTGGCTTCCAAGCAAACAGCAGCTCCTGCCAAAGCTACTCATGCCTTACTTGCCATTTTCTGAGGGGGAGCTCCCACTTCTGCCCAGGGCTGGGTGGGATTGGGAGGCACCTTCCCAGCTCTCAGGTGGCACATCAGTGGGAATTGTTCATGCTTGCAGGGGAAGCAAAAGACATATTCTTGGCAAGGCTCAACTTCTGCTGGAGGACTTTGAGATTGCCCCAGGCAGACTGATGTTGGTTCTCTCAAGACAAGTTTGTGCCTCAGGTTTATTTCTTTTCCTGAAGTACACAGACAATGTTTTCCTGCCTCTCTGCAGTGACAGGATGATGTATGTCCGTGAGGCACTTCCAGGCCTGGGCAAAGGTGGCTGCAGAAGCACACTGGCACACAGGTCCATCAACACAGAGACTGTGGGACACACCACCCTCCTTGTGTGGGGACAGTGGGGTGATGGCAGCACAAGAGAGGAGAAAGGGCCACACACCATTTTCCTTCCATATTTGCACCCTTCATTCATTGTTATCAGCACCATAAAACATCAGTGTCCATTGGGGCCTAACCTGAGCTCAGAAGAGGCCTCTTATGATGATCATGAATAAAAAAATCCCTATTAAGCTGAAGCCTCATCACTCCATTCCTCTACCAGCTCCCAAGCCTGTGTTTCCTGCTTGTTCTCTCATCATCCGTCACCATGTGCCACGTTCACTGAGAGCACCCGGTGACCACAAGCAGGGGCTGTCCCCTCTTCCCCTTCTGTTCCTCTCTTCTGGGCTGCACCAGGAAGTATTTATTAAGTGTCAAAGTGATAGATGAAAAGTCGTATTTTATTGTGAATTATTCCAGCCCTGCAGTGGAGCCCAGATCTATCACCTCAGAGAGTTATTAACTGCTTACCGCAGAGAGCTATAAAATCCTCATCATTTTCTCCAGTCTCTGCTCTGTCAGGGTGAGGTAAAGAGAGCCAGATTATCACACAAGATGGTTGGGAAGCTGCTTCCAAAACTCTCCTTTGATTGGAGTCTAGTGTTGGCTGGAATGATTTCATCAGAGCCAGACAGGTCTCTCGTGAACCACCTTTGGAGTTGGTTGTTCCCTGCGTGTGCTTCTCGTTTTCAGGTTGCATCATGGCAGGGCCTTCCGAGCCAGCCCTTGGGGATCTCACTCTGCCAGTGGTGTCTGTATTTCTTCCCTTGGTGGCTTTTATTCAGAGCCACAATAGCAAGCAAATGCCACTCCAGGTGTAGTCAGCACTGTCTTTTGAATTTCTCTCATTGTCTTTCTCCAAAGACACCCCAAAGCTTTCCAAGTAGGGAAGGTATTCACACACCCTTCGTTGCTGCACTTGGGACTTAAACATGTCAAGTCCATCAGCTCCTTGCCCAGGCTGCAAAGCAAATTCCTAGTGCAGTTTCACCACTTCAAGTGCCTGAATAGGAGGTGAATTCCTGTTGACACCGACTGAATTAGGAATGTGCTCTTCACTTCTTCTATTTGATGAGAAATGGTCTTGGCTCTTTGTGTCCTGCAGCCATCTCAGAACAAAGGCCCTACTGGCTTTTTCCATAGTCTCACTGCTGGCCTTTCCATCAGCGTTGCCTCAGCACTTTTGAGCCTGGTGCTGGCACAGGTTGGCTCCCAGGCAGCTGTGGATGGCTGAGTTGTGCTGCTTCCTGTGCCCAGAGAGGACCTGGGTCCCTGCACATGGGTGGCACGATGGCCTGGCAAGCATATTCAGGCAACTGTTGTTTCCCAGGTGGTGCAGGAGTCATTGCTGCTCTCTCCCCAGTGTCTGACAAGGACTGACACCTCAGTCATTGTAGGGTTTGTTCCTGCCTGCAGCAGAAAGGCCAAAGATTGACTGCACCCACCAGGCTGCCAAGGCCTTTCACTGCGCCCTGGTGAGGCAAGGCTGGACACTTGGATAGGGCAGTGCAGGAGGAATTTGTCCTGACTAGCTGAGTTTGTTGTCACCTTTCTCACAGGTGCTTTTTCTGCTTCAGATTTTACTGCTGCTCCACAGCAATGAGTTTTCTTTGTAGTACTGATAGTCCAGAAAAGGTTGGCTTTGGGATCTACCAGGAGATGATGACTGCCCTCATCTTTCCAAGAACATTCGACAGCTCAGTTCATAGGGCTCCTGAATCTTCTCCAGAGTTTGTGTGCAACTGGAGGATAGTTGAAAGGTAGAATAAACCTTTCTTAGGACAATGAATATAACAAAGACTGGATCATCTTCCATATCTTCATATAGATGGGGTTTACTGCATGTCTGTTTCTGCTTGATTTTGCAGTCTGGGAAGGGAGTAAAAGTGCATGTACAGAGTGTGCTTTGGAGTTGGACAGGCTTGCTCAGAATGAGAGGGAAACTACTGAAGGAATAGTTGAAAGCCAGTGGATTCAATCCCTTGACCTGCAAGATCTGTTGTTGTCTTGTAAGATGGTGGGTGTAAAGATGGACTAAATTCATGTTTGGAGCTTTACTTCTTAGTCAGAGATACGACATCTGAAGCAAGATCATCAACACCATCTAGGTCATCCTCGAGTGCAGCAGGCATTTTCTGTGCTCCAAAACAGCATCAGTAGCAGAGGGGAGAGAGAAGGAATCATAGCTTGCAGCTTGGTGGACTCTTGGGGCGTTTGACATGTTGCTGCCTCCATTAAATGAAACTCCACTTCTAATTATAACCCATAATTATAGCCTTCAACCAATGTGATTTGTAAAGAGAGGGGTCACAGAACGAAGATCACTCAGAGCCTGGCTGTGCAGTGGATATCAGTAAACATCCCTGCCTGCCTCCCAGAGCCTGACAGAGACAGAGAGGGCTAATGCAACACGGCAGGGCACGCAGCTGGATTGATAGGAGCAGTGGTGTGGCCTCTGGCCCCTGAAGATATTACGTGACAAGGCAGTGAAAGCTGCAAACACGAGGGCAAACCATCGATTCAGCATGACAGCATTAGACAGAGGTTAAGAACCTCGTGGACTGCTCTCAGCATCGATGAATGGTCTCCAGCAGGCATCTGCATTGATGTGCTCAGTGCCAGGCTCCTGCTCTGTGCCACACCAAACACCCCCGAGCTGCAGGCAGAGCCCATCACATTCCAGGTCCTGTGTCCCTGGAAAGGGGCTGCTGGGGAAAGCTGGGCAGCCCAGGGGGGATGAGGTGAAGGAGAACTTTTTAAGAGCGTGGGATGACAAGTAGTTTTGTTTTGTTAGGCAGAAACCCCCGTGGTCAGACTGGATGTGTTGTAAATGTTGTGGTTTTGGTTTGAAATTCTGGTCATGGATCTCGTGCTTTTGTGCTCTGTATTTCTTTAATGGCCCCGAAGAGTGGTGGAAGTTCCTCTCCTGGGGCTGGTACGAGGTGCAACAGAGACTCTGTGTAAGGATCAGTCCTCTGGGTTATCTGGTCAAAAAGAACCTTTGGGCTTCTCTGCTCTGGCCCCTTGCACTTGTCAAGCTTGGAAAAGTGCAGTGGCTGACCTCTGCACCAAGTCGAATAAGTTGTGGTTCTTCCCATGCTCTTCTGGTTTGGATCTAAGTGATGGAGAACTAGTGCTGCTCTTCTGTCAGCTCTCCCAGGGAATAGTTCCTCTCCCTGTTAATATTTGTGTTTCAGATGCTGCTGAAATATTTCAGTCTCAGCTTAGATGGGCTTCTTGGTGTATTGAGAGAGCTGAGATGATGGAGACAGAATGGAAAATCAAAAACAGATCTCTCATTTGCCTGGTGGTATCATTTCCTTGGACTTAAACTGTGTGGGAAAGGAGACAGGACTGTTTAGAGGACATAAACTGCTCTGCTGATCGAGATGAGAAAGTTGGGGTGGCTTTGCTCCATCCAGCTTGATTTTGAGTTTGTTTTCCCTGGAAATGGGTTGTGCAGCTGCATGTCCTTTGACTCACCAGCTCCTGCACATCTCAGCCCACTTCAGCCCTGTTTCGTGGAGGGGCAATGGTCTTCAAAGGGATGATGTCCATGAAAGTTTCACAGAAGGAGGGGCCAGGAGGAGGGAAGGGACTTTGTAAGGCTCAAATGCCCAGTTCCATCTTCACCAGCTGGAGAAAGAAGTTCAGAACGTCTCCTCAGTTGGAAAAGCTTCAGTAAGAGCTCACAGGCAGTGAAGAGTGAAGCACAAAATAATTTAGAAATTTGATTTAACCGTGCTGGTGTTCGAGAGTTTCATCTTTATTTATCTTCATAGTAATACAGAATCCAGTTGGCTCCAAAGCCTGCAGACATCTAATGAGAGACTGTCTGACCCCAGCCTGCCACAGACCGAGCGGGTAAGGTGGCCAACAGCCATTTTACAGATGGGCAACTGAAGCAAAGAGAGATTAAATTGTGTTCTCCGAGTCCCACAGGGGGGCTGGTTGGCTGTCAGCCAGTTCTTTGTTTCCTTTCTTGTCTCTAATTCGATTCTTTGATCAGAGGGTTTGGCTTTTGTCTCTATAGCTCGTCCAACCTCCTTCTTGTTTCCAGCAGCCTTGTTACAGATTGTAGCAGGCTCTGCTGTGCTGGCACAATCATTGTTCTTCTCGGCAGGATGGGATGTACGTCTGAGTAATTCTTTGCATGAGTTGTCTTTCTCTCGGAGACGTTTCTCTGGTTTCTGTGATACAGAATAAATTGCAGTACACAGCTTATTAGAAAAACAGAGAAAAAACCATAAACAAACCTCCAAAATCGAGGCAGTTCAAAGAAGCAAGCAGCAGAGTCCAACATAAACAAGCTGTAGGAATATGGTTAGAAACTCTCCCACTAGTTTCTGGGGTAGACTTGCCAAGAGCCTCTGCTCCCTGGGTCATCAGATGCTGAAGGCTGGGTCGATCACATTTCCAATCACATTTCCCCCCTCTCAACTGCACAGCAAAGGGACCCTGCCCTCCCAGGCAGGACTGGGGAGAATGCTCAGCTTATGAGACGCTCCCCAGCAGTGCCCCTGGCCAGATCCCAAATCTTCCTGTTGGCCAGCTGCCTTCCCAAGGAGAGGAACCCTGAGCCTGAGAGCTTCTCGAGGAGCCCAGCACATCCCTGGAGCTCTGCTCACAAGGGGGTGTGTGCAGTGCCTTTCACTGTGAGCTGCTGCCTCTGGACACCGTGGGAGTTTGACAACCTGTGGGAAGATATTCCAGGCCAGCAGACTTCCCATCTCCTGGCACCTGGAGCAGAAAGCACTTCGTGCCATGCTCTTTCTGGAATAAACAGCTTCCACCTCTCTGCACCTCTTAGCAATGCAGCTAAAATCCTTCCCAGCTAAAAATCAGATTTACCAAGAACGTCCTTATTGATTTAAAGGGTTCGCCTTTATGAACATCTCCAATATTCCTCTTTGGTCAAAATAAAGCAATACTAAACATTGCAACAATAAATCCAGGGCACCCTCTTCTCTCCAGGGTGTAAGGTTATCCAAATGTATGCTCTTGTATTTATCATTTACCAACAGCACTCTTTAAACTACAATATTTGACAGGAGTGGTTGTGTCAGGTGTGATGGAGTGTGTGTTATAAAAGGACATTAAGAGAGACTTTGCATTTGCCCTTCAAACAGAAAGTCGATTTTTGCATGATTGGTACTTCAGAGATCATCTCCAGCACAAGATGAACTGGGAACAGCACTGGGGGAAGTCGGGTGGCTGGGGCCCAGTGACTCAGTGCTGCAGTCTGCAGGAGGGCTCTGCACCTCCCCACGGTGCACAAAAGGTCTTTACCAAGTTCACCTGTGCTGTTGTGCAACCTCCAGGTGTGACTTTTTCAGAGGAGATCACACCTCTCCGGGAAGATTTTGAGTTGGAGGCAAAAAGTTTTGACTTCACCAGGCAACCAGTTCAATACATTCTGCAGGAGTGAGCAGTGCTTGTAAACAGACCCAAATCTGGCTATTTTGATTTCTGCTTTTGATCTGAGAGTTAACCTGGTGAGCACATGAGTCTGCTTTGGTCTCGGGGGCCCTTCTGGGCACCAGCCCTGAACAGAAGTGTTAATGCCTCATCACAGGGTAGGTGGCTGAGGGCAGATGGGTCAGGAACTGACCCTTGCATGAAGTACCATTGATAAGGATTCCCTGCTGAGCTGGGGAAAGGATGGAGGGAACTGTGGGCAAACCACAAGCTCAGTGTGAGGCACAAGGTATCAGATGAGCAGTCTGTGGTGTGTGGAGGCACCTCCACCGAGTGAAGGATGTGTGGAAAATACCCCCTGGATACAGCACAGAGCACAGGGAAAATACAGCATGATACTGGCTCGTGGAGGGACAGAGAAAAACATTTCTGCAGGAAGGCTTTTGCTAAAAATGGACCATTTCAGTTAAAGGAACGAGGGAAACTGTAGCCCCTGGATAAACTGGTGTGTGTTTACACATCTCCATCTGGTTGTCACAACTTGCCCTGTGTTTTGCAGTGGTGGTTCTTGTCATGGGAGGGCTTCACTGGCCAGAGCAGTGAATCCAGCCCGTGGAGCTGACAGATGACGTGCCAGCCTGGAGCTGGGGGCCCACGGCCACTACTAATTACTGGCCAGTTCTCACCTCCAGGCACCTTCTGACAGAGCTGCACTGCCTGTTGTACAAACAGAGCCCCGGGGTGCTGCACAGCCAGGCAGGCAGGGGAAAGTGTTCTCCTCAAGGCTGGTGGAAGAGGCAGGAACACACAAGGTCTTCTCTGTTACCTCCTGCCACTTCCATGCCACTGTGTTGAGGAAAATGCACTCCCGGGGTGGGAGACAGGAATACATAAAATCAAGACTGGGCAAAAAGGAACAGGGCACCGAGGTGTTTCATCATCCCTCAGGTAACTCTGAGCTGGAGTGTGTGGATCTGAGCAGGGAGGGGGCATTAGTTTTGTAATCCCTTGTTTGCAGAAACACGAGGCTCTCGGCATGCTCCGGGATCTTAAATGACTCCCATAATCTATTTACCAGTGCTGTGAAGTTCACCCTTTTATACTAGATTATGGTAATAATGATATTGTGCAGCAGATGAAATTAGTTTTTCTACACAGTTTTGTTTCATCTCAGTGGCTAAATGTGTGAAATAAAAGGTGCAATTGGCAATATTTTCATGGGTAAGCCAGTTTCCTCCCACATCCACCCTGGAAAGGCAGATCCTTCTTCATATCCTGGGGACAAGCTGACTGCCAAGCTATGCATGAAAGGACTGTGAGAAGTAAGAGATTTTTAAAATTTATATCTGCCATTAGGATAATTTTTGAGATTTCTGAATTTTCAGATGATTTGGGATTGTTAAGAGCATCTCATGTGGGCTGGCATCTACCACGGGCTGTGGCAGCCCCTAGGGATACTGGGATTAGGTCCATTTTATTTTCCCACTTGGACACTCCAGCCAAAAGTGCCCCACATGGACAGAAGGGCTTGAATGTGGCTCAGGAGGCTCTGCTGTGCCTCGGCATCCTCCTTAACTCAACCCTTCCATGGGAGGTATTTACAGGAACTGGAACACTAACCTCTTTTCTTATCCCTTTATGAACTTGTGGTTCAGAAGAGATGTCAAAAAACAATACTGAGGGTGTTCCTCAGTAAAAGGTCACAGCTTTTTCCCCCAAAAAATCAATTGAACCCCCCCTAATTTCCCATTATCTTGTTTGAGATCAATCAGTGTTGGCCATATTGAGCCAATGTACTGGGAAAATTAAGTCCCTGCCGTGCAAACTCCACCTCCTGTGATTCATTTTGGTAATTTCTCTTCATGAGCTGCTGGAGTAGGAAAAATTCAGACTGTGGATTCTTACCACACACCCCAGATTTGCCTGGATGAACACCCAAGCTAGGAACCAGCTTAGAAATTTCCCAAGAAGATTTTGTTGTTTCCATGTTCTGAACTTCAGCAACCTTTATCTTACATTTTGCATGGAGTGGTCCAATCCCAGCTTCCCACCTTAATCAGATTATTTCTGCAATCACCAGTGTCCTAACAATGGGGCCAGAGGAGAGCAAAGTCTTTTCTTAGCTTCACTGGCATGTTCTTTAAGTTTAATCTTAAAGATTTGCATCAGGAAGCAGAGAGAGAGGGGGAAGAAGTGCTGCTTGTTTTGGAGGGGGTGAGAAAATAGGTCAGACAGCAGTGTATTATTGTTACCAATTCATCGCAGAGCTTGAGCTCCAGGAGAGCAGCAAAGCTTTGTTGTACCACTTTGTTGAGTCCTCCTTGCACTTGGGAACACGTGGTGGGAAAAAGCCTTCAAAACTGAGTAGGGCTGAGTCCAGGCTGAGCCAAAACGCAGCCACCTCGAGGGCTGAACACAGAGGGGCTTTATCAGCCAAGCCCTGACCATGGGTGAGCAAAGAGCTCCGTGTAGCCCAGGCTGGGAAGGGACAAGGGTATTTTATACACACAATCACCTCAGAGCCCCAGTGTGAAGAGTGCTGTGGATTTCCCCAGAGGGCATCCTCACAGCTGGCAGGAGCAGCAGGCTGGTTTCTGCCTCCTGTGCCTGTAAGCTCGTTAGCTTTTCACCCATTTCTTAATTAAGACACTCCTTCTCTCTCCAGTCCCTGCCTCACTGGTACCTGTAGCCCCTGCCCTGGTTTAAGCCCAGCTGGAAATTAAGCACCACACAGGTGCTTGCTCAGCCTCCCTCTCTGCCCACCCAACCTCGTGGGAGGGGGAGGAGAAGCAAAGGAAAGCTTGTAGGTTGAGGTAAAACCAGTTTAATAACCAAAAATAAAGTAAAAATACAGTAATGATGGTAAATAATAATAAGGGACAAAGCAAGTGATGCACAATACAATTGCTCACCACCTGCTGACCAGTGCCAAACCCCCTTCCCAAACCCAGATAACTCCCCCCCAGTTTACATACTGGGCATGGCATTCCATGGTGTGGAATATCCCTTTGGCCAGTTCAGGTCACCTGTCCCAGCTGTGTCTCCCACCTGTCCTGGCTCTGCTCCCTCACAGCTTCCTTTATGACCCTCCTCACTGGCAGAGCAGACAAGGGAAAAGTCCCTGAATGCTCCTTCGCCACAGCCTGGAAGGGAAGAGGGACAGATAGGGAGCTGGATAAACCACGTTTATCTTGTGGGACGTGGCAAGATTATGACTGAGGAAGGAACCAGCTGCAGTGTGACAAACAGCTGCTGTCACACCTGCAGTGACAAGCACACCCAGCATGTGTGAGGAGCGTGGAGGTGTGAGAGTCCAAGCCAGGGGGGAACACTCAGCTGTATGGACCCATCTCCTGGCACTTCACAGCAGCCTTGGGGCTTGGGCAGGATGAGAGGGCTGTGGACATGGGTTGTTATTCTTCAGTTTAATTTTTGGCAATAATCATATGTAATCTTCATGCACTGCCTTGTGTCTCAGCTTCATTCATCACAACGTGATGGCCAATTAGTCATCTCTAACTATTAAGCAATGCTAACAGCTACTTTAAATGCAAGCAGAGCCTTAATCTAGTTCTAACTCAGATGGACGGTGATACTTCTAATTAGGACATCAAACAGAGGAGAAATGTGTTATGTTTATAACTGAGGGAGCCTTTGCATTGAACTATTTCAGGAATAATTATGTGTTATCTTTATTAACACGGCCTGAGTTAGTAAATAATGGGTCATGCTTTTGCATTTGGGTTGTTAAATATTGTAGATTTAGGCTAAACTCCAGGATTCAGTGCTGTGTGACTTGCTGTGAGATGCTGCCTTGCCAGAGCATCCATCACAGGTGCAGGTTTAGTGGGAGAGAGGTGTCAGGGCTTCCCCACACCCCACCAGCTTCCTTGTAGCCAGTTCCTGCGGCTCTGAGTGGAACCTGGTAAAGCTGAATAAAATCCTTCCAGAGAAAAAAGCAAACTAAGAAAGGGTGAGGAAGCCATTGCAATAAACACACATTGATACACATCCTCAGACGTGCTTTGGCCTAAGTAGTGTGTGTGACAAAATTCAGATAAACACCTACCAGGTATTGATGAGAAAACTTGAACGGAACATGTCCTTCACCAAAGGAGCTGAGAACCTGCTCCCTCCCCTGTTTGCAGATTAATAAGAGAAGGAGCAGGGGAATCCAAGAGAAGTTGTTTTGAAAGCAGAAACTTTCTATTTCAAACAATAAACAGGGAAAGGGGAAAAGATCAGTGTCAAAATTCATTGGGGGGGAAAGAAAAATATGGAAATTAGTTAAAACTGAACACATTTCTTTGTCTGGAGAGGAGCCTGTTTTTCTGTAGCCTTATTAATCAGGCTGTCCCTGTCTCTCCTGTTACAAGAGGCAAGGGAGGACAGAAACCCCACGCATCACACTGGGAGAGCTGCAGGACACTCTGCACATGTATTTACAACATTAATATTGTCATTCCTTGATTCCAGCTTTAATCGACCTTCTTCTCTCCTAATGAGCCCCTCAGTGAGGTGTTTGCCCCTTGCAGTGAAGCATTATGTTCTCTTTTTCTTTCTTCCCCTGGCAGCCCACATTTCTCTCGCTGAAAGAATCCCTTATCCCCTTGTTCCTCACACCTGGACCGATGTACCCAGGAAGGTTCTTTGCTGACCATGGCTAGAAAAGCCTTGGCTGTGCCTTTCTCTTTGAGAAACACAATTGGTTCAATGCAACAACCTCAGTGAGGGTCCTTCAATCTCAGGACAGCGTGGCCCACACGGCCTCCCCTCCATCCTTGGAGCCAGATCAGAGACACCAGGCTCATGGTACCAAATTCCCCGGTGCTCTCTCATACATCTTCTCTTTGGCATTTGATGTAAGACTCCACGTTTTCAGGGTCACCTCATCTGCCTGCCTGTCCATATGGAAATCCTCCAGTGAGGCGTGTAACAAAGGGATAATGACTCTGGTGTGGTGCTGGCTCTGTTGGGAGGCACTAATGGCCCGTCAGGCAGAAGGGCTGCCTGATGTTCATTAAAGCCAGGAAATGCCCTGCAGCTCAGCAGGAATTGCAACGGTAAAATAAGCGTGGAAAGACAACGCAGGGTGTGCAGCCAATGGCAAAGGTACCTCCAGCCAGCCTGGCCTGTGTCCAGAAGCCAACCCAAGGGAGGATCTGGGATGGAGGAAGCTTTTAAGGGGTGAAAAAGCCCCGAGTGAACTGTTGGCATCTTCAAATCCTGAAGCAGATTCCTCTAAAGGAAATGAAGGAGGGCTTTTTCAGGGCCAGTCATGTTTTTGGAACAATAAAACAGGCAGAAGAAATTAAAGTTGATCTAAGGATTGACTTGGGTTGCCATCTTGGGTCCGCCCCAGGTCAGCTCCAGGTTGGAGCCAGCTCTGTGGTTTCACTCTGGTGTGATACACGGACTGAGGGCTCTGTCATCTGTGTCATCTGTGTCATCTGTGTCATCATCTGTGTCATCTGACAGCAGCTGTCCTGTGACATCTGAACCTCGTCCCACCCTGTTCAGCCACTCTCCCAGGTTCTGTCCATTCTGCAAGAAGATCCATGCTGGATCCAGGCTCCTTCTGGGCTCAGATCCATCCAGGCTGCCCTCAGCTCTAACTCAGTGCCCCAGCAGAGCAAGGCACTCTCCACTGTCCCCACCCAGGAGTTCCCTCCTCCTCCTGCCCCTCCACTGTGCTCTTACACACACAGACCTGCTCTCCTGGGCTCTTAAGACAATTATCTTGTCTGTGAGGAGGAAACCTTCTCCCTTCTAATGTCTGATACAGCAGAGCTGTGTATTTTGGACTGTTTGGGTTCTGCCTTTCATCCTGATCCCATTTAATTTGCTTTTACCTTTGCAGGAATAAATATCCCATTTATCTCCATCTCCTCTTTTACACGTTATTTCTTCTTCTGTACTTTCTTTTATTCCATTCCTCACTTCTCTTGCTGTTTACCAGCCCCTGCCTACCTTCTCTTCTGTATATCTTAAAGGGTTGCTTTATCACAGCTTTCCAGTTTAGTGGATTAATTTTATTAGTTTCTTTTGTATGTGTCTAATTGACATGCAGTTTCAAAATCTATTTCATTTCAGCAGAACTGACCTTTGTCCTCTTGCAGGCAGAGTGCTTTTTTTCCCCTCCAGCTAATACCTTCACTACCTTGCTAAAAACAGAGATGCAGCACTATTTTGCTCGAGGGTGAGTTCAGGACAGCAGCAGAAATCACACAGCAATTGGACTGGAGAACAGAGCTGAGCTTTCCTCTCCCCCCCATATAACCATAAATGAGGAAGCTTAAGGGAGTTTCTTTTTCTTCCCACTTTTATTTCTAAGAAAATCTCTTTCCTTCTTTGAGAAGTCATTGCCACAGGAGGTAAAAAGCGATGTATGGGAGCACCTGAGCCAGGGCTGGGTGGTAAAAAACCATCCCCAAACTCAGGAAGAACAACCTGTTTCAAAGAAAAGTACAAAACCTTCCTAAATGTGGCTTTGGGGATATTCCTTGCTTCCAGTTCTCTTGTCTGACAAGACCTGGGCTTGTTCTCCAGCACAGCAGTTTCTCCCTGCCAGAAAAGCTCAGGGTGCTGTAATTGCTGTGCCCAACACCGTCACTTCGAGCCTCACTGGGGTTTCACAGGAGGGAAATCCAAGCAGAAATTCCCTACTTGTGTTTGCTGTCTGACTGGCCAGAAGGAAGTGGGACCAGCTGTGAATGTAGGAAAATGCTCCTCTTTTCTCAGAGCTCTTCTGAAAGACCTGAGAAGTGGTTTTTGGTGGGGAAAACCCCACCAGTCAGCCCAGGAGTCCTTCAGATCCCTCTAACACACACTGTTCCAGAGCACCTGGCACACAGGTCCTGTTTTCCCAGGTGCTCTCCCTGCTCAGAGACAGCATGTTCCTTCCTCCTTATTTCCTCACCCAGCAGAGCAGAAATGGCAGTTGACAGCCTTTTTTATAAGATGTTTTCATTATAATTTTAATGGGCTAATTTCTTTCCCTGAATTGCCATAATTCAGATTTAATGAAACATGTCTTATAAAATTAAAAAAAAAATACAATAATAAAGTGGAACGCCCCATTAAGCTGAAGAACAAGGAAATAACATATGTAGAGTTCTGATGGCTCTGACCCTGCCATCCCAGTGTGGTAACAGGCATCAGGCATGTGCTTTACGTCACCATGAATGACTGTGCTTGCCAGCAGGAGCAAATGGAGACCAAAATAATAATAAATAAATGGAGTTGTGAGGGGAACTGGGCCCTCCTCCCATCACGCCTCTGCCCGAGTTCACATCCAGCGCTGTTCAATCATTAGTCATTGTCAGGCAGGAGCATCATCTAGATGGTCTTTTCTCTCTGTCTTCTGTGGCTCCTGCTCTGAGATCACACACTCCTGTAGGGCACCAGTGATATCCCCACCACAGGCTGTGCCAAGGGGGGCCTGATCCTGCTGCCTGCACTGCTCCATCCCAGGGGCTCCTCAGGCCAGCAGAGCCCTGGCCTTGCTGCACATCAGCAGCACCTCCCCGAGGTGTAAGATGGCCCAAAAGGGGGTTTAGGCAGATCTTCCTCTTGTTGCTTCTTGACATCTGCTAAGAATCACAGAATCCTTCAGGTTGGAAAAGACCTCCAAGGTCATTGAGTCCAACCTTTGACCAAATACCACCTTGCCAGCTAGAGCAGAGTACTGAGTGCCATGTCCAGTCCTTTCCTAAACATTTATAAAATCATAGAAGATCTTGTGGTTTTGGTCTTCTTAAGACCTATACATGTAGAGAGTTGGTTTTTCAGGGAGATATTAAATGGTCTTTGATGATGTCTTCTGAATCCCATTAACCAGGAGCTCAGTGAGGAAGGGTGAGGAAGGCTGGGATGTTTGTAGGACTGCTCTGTCTGTGATGGCTCCAAGGCTGCACTGAGAGGGGGATCTGTGACTCAGAGCCAGGAGCCAGGAGAGACCTGCCCATGCCCAAGTCCTGCCTGCTCAGCAGTGCCACGTGTGAGCCTCCCCTTATTGCAGCTCCTGGCAAAGCTGCTTAAGAGAATAGCTCCCTGTAAAGCCAAATGCAGTGGTGAGAAATCTGAGATTTGCAGCCTTGGCTTGTGCAAGTCCTGCTCCATGGAATGTCTCCCAGGGATCTCTGCACCTTTGCACTCCCAGGCAGGAGGCAGGTTTGGGTTGTGCTGTGTTAGAGCTCTTTTTTTTGAGAATTCCTCCCTCAAAATGCTGACCTCCAGCCAAGAGCAAAAGCAATCAAGGTATGAAATTTATTGTGATGCTGAGTCAACATGTGAGATTAATGCTTCCCTTTCATCTCACGACCCTTCATCTCTGTGTTTCAAATCAGGTACCACGTAAAATATAGCTCCTAGCATGCTACCTGTGGAAAAAAATATCAAAGAAAAGAAGCTGTTTGCAAGTGAAGAGGCTCATTTATTTCCCCCTGTCCTCTGCAGTTGCCTGGGTGGCCATGCCAGGTGGTCTGGAGTTACAATTCCGAGCAGGGATGTCCCAGCTGGTAGGGATGCAGCTCTGCTCCTCACCCTCAATAAGGGCAAAGGGGGTCCTTGGCTACTGAAAAGGCAATTGGAAAAATTACAATGACAGAAAGGAGGGATATTTTCAGATTTCTAACGGGCTCAACCACATCAGGCCTGAGAGACGAAAGAAACCTCCTGCTTTCTATGCAGTTACTACCCCTTGTGGCTGAGTTCAGCTGCCCCAGGAAGGGAACCAGTTGTGAGTCTGTTCAGGGATATGGGCTGGACCTCCTTTTCCTCAGCCCCTGGAAGTTTCCACTGTTCCCTGAGCAAATTAATGTCTGTTATTCATGGAGGGAGAGGTATCGTTATGCATGACCACTTCCTACCTGTTGGTGCTGGAGGGCAACAGGCTTTGACCCTCCAGACTTCTGAGACAGTGGGATGAGCAAAAGAGAATTAGAAGAATTAGACATTTCTTTAAAAATTAAGCCAAGAAAGGGAGGAGAAATATTTATTCAAGCTTTAACGAGGTAGTTATTGCTGAGTAATTATGTACTAGCAACTTATTTACACGAGAGGAAGGTTGCTAAAGTTCAGTTTACTTGTCTTGGTTAATTAGGTCTCGTTCCTTGGGGATGAGCTAATTGGACAGTGACATTCAGTGAGATAATGAAATAAATGTCACGTCATACAAAGAGTTAATTAACGGTGAAGAAACACTCGCCCTTCCAGAGGCACAGAGCTGGAGTTGATGCAATATTTGGGATGCAGTGCTTTTCTGTTGAGAAACACTGCCTGGCACAAGTGTGACTTGGCATAAATGTTTGTGGGAGCACAGCTATTTGGATGGAAATTTTGCCTGGAAGATTTATGAGGTCAGAGAAAGAGAAAGAAGAATGCAGGCTGTTACCTGGGCTGTAGGATGCTGCTTTTCAAATCCTGCTTTAGGAGATGGCAGCACTCCCACTGTAAATTAAGACCTTGAATAGTAAAAGTGGTTTCACCCCCAGTACTTGCTAGTTCCTCTGTCCTTCGCAGCCAAGGTGGGTGGTGTGATTTAAACATCATTACTCTGTGTCCAGGAACAGATGGGCTGGCCATGCAAGGTTGCAAGGTCAGCAATATGGTGACTGCTGACACTTCTGTTTTCCTTTGCGAATGCCACGGAAAACTTGCAGGGAGCTGCTCAGATGGCCCAGGAGGAAGAATGTCATTTCTGGACAAATGAAGTAGGACAAAAGCTTGCACATCCACTGAGAAATGAATGGTATGACTTGTATCTCATTGAAAGAGAGAGAAATTGCTAATGCACAGACTTTACCCTGGGAATTGTAGAAGAGAAATCCATCATTGGAAAGGCACTTGTCCATCTGCTTGTTCCTCTTGAGGCACGAATGGACTCTGGAAAGCCCATCAGCAGTGCTGGAGCTGCTCACTGCTCACTTGGGAGACACCCAGTCCATCTGGGCACAGACTGGTGTCAGTGAGGGGAGAACGGGACATGCACCTCGTGTAGGTGCACCTGGAGGGCAAATCTTCTGGGCAGGGATGTGCTGGGTGAGAGCTCTGGCCTTGCTGTGAAGATGGAGCTGGGTCATTCCTTGGAGCTGGGAAATTCCTGGCCAGTTCTCATTCCCTCAGTGCACGAGCCCTTGTTTTCTGGCTCTCCTGAAGGTGTTTGCTGCCTGAGGTCTGGTGCTAAGTTATCAGCCAGGAGGTTATTTTAATGGGCATATTACTGTATTTCTGGCACCATCTGCTCCTCTCTCTCTGATTACTGATGCAAGGAGGGATTAAGAGAAAGTCTTTTCCCTCTTTCAGCAGGCAGGGAGTTATTAGTGCTTTGAACACACGCACCGAATCTGTTCTGCGTGCCCTGCAGCATCTGGTATTTCCTCTCTGTCTTTCCCTGTGCAAATTGGTGGAGGAAATCTAATTGGGGAGTGGAGATCTCAGGCTGAGAGCTGCACTGGGTGCTGGGAGCTGCTGTTTGCTTTTGTTTTCCCCGGGAGCACATTGGGTGTCCCAGATGCGAGGCCGTTCCTGCAGGTTATAGCACTGGTGAGCAGAGCTGACCTTGCCTCTGCACGTGCATTCCTGGCTGGGAATGGCCTGGGAGCCACACACTGATGGATGGAGCGGGGAGGGGAGGCAGGGAACTCTCCAAGTTCTTATCCACCCTTTGCAGGAATCAGCTTCCTTCCCTGTGTGATTGTTGTTCCATCCCATGTGGAGAAGGTCAGGGCCAATGGTGAGGGAGAGGCTGTGAGTGAGATCGTGTGTGAGCCAAAGGGTGCCTGGCATACCAGAGTGCCAGCAAGGAGGAGGTGCCAACAGTCACCAATGAAACATTACCTGTGACACATTAAAGGGGACAGCAACAAGTGCCACAAAGAGGTCAAATGGAGGGACCATCTCCCCAAAGCTCATCCTCAACTTTGGTCCTGTTGCCTGTTTCCTACCTAGCAAACTTCTACTACAAACATCTGCTACTTTTCACTACAAAATGTAGAAATCAGGGTGTAAAAGTGGGAAATAAGACTGACTGGAGTCGTAAAAAGCTCCAGCAAAATTCAGTGCCAGCTCTACTTTGAGTGGGCTTGTTCCGTGGGCTTGTTTCATCTGGGCATGCCAAGCCATTCCTGGGCTACAAGGAGCCCACTGCAGGGGAGGCATGGACAGAAATGACACCGGGTATGTAGCATGGCATGGGCAGAATGTGGCCCCTGGTGCCATGTGCAGGGCTGGAAGAGACCTGCACATGTCCTGGGATGGACTGGGACTCTGTTGTGAGGTTACATCCTATAATGACTCAGGTATGGAGGAAATGTCTATAGCTCTCAGAGTACAAGTGTGAAAACATCTTCGGTGCTGTTCCAATCCCTGGGGTGCTCTGCAGTCTGGGTTGGTCCATATTTACCTAATTCTCTGAGGCAGTGATAGGAAAATACAATTAAGAAGCTGGGCAGCTGTTGAAGAGTTTTCCAGGAAAGAGAGTAGAGTCCTGAGCCTACGGTGGGTCTTGGACAGCTACACAGTGTTGAGTGATGTTGGACAATATGGATGGGGTTTCCTGGGGGTTTTGGGCTGCCAGTGGCTGTTCTGCACTGGTCACTTCTGTGGTGGAATTGGTGGCAGTTGTGACAGGAGTCAGCTCAGAAAGTCATTGCATTTGGGTTGGACAACCCCCCAAAGTCCAGCATGGAAGAGAAGTATCAGAAATGGCAGGTCATTGCAGATGCAGGGCTGGACTCAAGATGCAGTCTGAAGGACTTTGGGGTAATAGGAAATGCAGGGCTGGCTGTGGCTTGTTTAATATTCGGAGGCTGGCTGCTATTTACTGGCCTGTGTGTTGTCTGAAAGGTCAGTACACAATCTTACAGTTTCCCTGCACGTTTTCTTTGGGCCTGGAATGAGCAGTTGTGCTCACACACCCGTGGCAAGCAGAGAAACCATTCGCCAGAAGTAGTTAAAACAAATAACTGAGCTGGTTGGACTAAAGGAGAGACAGGAGAGGTGGGCTCCAAGCTGCCCCTTCTGGTTTTGAAGAAGAGAGAAGAGGCAGAGGCAGAGGCGAAAAGAGAGAAGAGAAGAGAAGAGAAGAGAAGAGAAGAGAAGAGAAGAGAAGAGAAGAGAAGAGAAGAGAAGAGAAG
>JAWWEE010000048.1:6063132-6156902 GCA_035221455.1 Xenops minutus | reverse complement strand
AAGAGAAGAGAAGAGAAGAGAAGAGAAGAGAAGAGAAGAGAAGAGAAGAGAAGAGAAGAGAAGAGAAGAGAAGAGATCCATCTGCTTACACTCCCTGGGTACTCTGGAGAGAAAAGTGAGCGCTTTGAGCATCTGATTCATGTGCCCAGCTGCCAGTGCCCACTTCAGAGGAGAGACATCACTCTCCCAACTCCACTAGCAATGACAAGCAAGGTACTTTCGTGACTCCCAAGGTGACTTGAGCAGGGTAAACATTTACCCTGCAGAAACCTGTGTTTAGCCTGATAACTCACATCCAGCTGGGAGAAGAGATGGACGGTTGCAGTGATGCCACAGGTGGAAATTCCTTATATTCCTTTATAAACTGCAGCATGAATAGATGGTGTGTCTGTGCATCTGCCAGAGCCCTGTGAGACAAGAAGTGAGGGAGCTGGAGAGCCATGTGAGCTGTGGGGAGCAGCAGGAATCCAGCTGGACAGCGTGTCCCTGTTCTGGATGGCTTGTCCCTGGCAGAGCAATGCACATCCAGCCCCAGAGCCCAGCCTGGCTGCCATCTGCCTTCCCTGGCTCCCACGGGTGGGTGGCTGCACTGCTGGCCTTCACAGCATCCCTCTGAGGCCAGGCTGCATTGCTGTGTTGGAGTGTTTTAACAGGAGCTCAGGGGAGGGTGGGTCAGTGTGGGCTGAGCTCCTGGGAGTGAGGAGCACGCTCAGCCTGAGCAGAGGTTTGCTCAGAGGCAGCAGAGACCTCTGAGCTGGCTTTGCTATGACAGTGTGAGATCCCAGCTGGAAAGAAAGATGGAATGAGCTCAGCCAAAACCCAGCACTTGCCATGACCTGCACAGCCAGGAGGTGTTTGGAGGTCAATTTTGACCTCTCAGGTGTCCCACTGGAATTAACCCAGGCCCTGGTGGAAACCCCATCCCAAGAGCACCCTGGCAGCCCTCAGCAACAGGATCAGCCCTGAACTCCCTGGCAGTGACCTGAGCAGCCCATCTTCACCAGTGTGACCAGTGCTAACTGAGCTGGTGGGCTGCATCCCCTAAAGCCCCTGGCACTTGGACGCTGCTCCGGCACTGAGCTGCAAATCAGCTCGAGTGAGTCGTGCTCATTAAACCATCTCCAAGGCAGCAGAGACAGCCGGCTCAGGAGGGGATTAATTAGGAGCAGCAGAGCCCTGTAACCTCTGGGTGTCTGATGTGAACCAGGCAGAGCTGAGCAGAGGCTGGAAGCGACGCTGGAAGAGCAGGGCGGGCAGGGCTGAAGTGTGTGAGTTATTCCTCACAAATAACCATCAGCTGTGATTTCCTCTGCCTGACAAGGTGCTTGGGAGCTCTGGGGAGCTGTCCCCAAGATGCCTCCCTGGTTCTTCCCCTATCAGGAGACTGCAGACAGCACAGATCTGCCAAAATAGGTGTCAGAAACCACCCCTCAACTCTATGCTCCCCTTGGGCTGGGCATTGCTCCGAGGAGCTGAGTCATCCCCAATTCCTGTGGATCTTTGTGTCTGAAAGGAAGATCAGTGTGCTCGTTTGTCTAAGAGTGATGTTTTCAGTCAAAATTTTCTTAAATTGAAGATTACAACCTGCTACATAATGAAGAACATGAGGAAAAAGAGCACCACAGAGATTTTTTTTCTTTATTTTGACCTACCAGCCTCCCAGTTTTGAAATTTTATTGAAATACTGAAAGCTGAGAAAAATGACATCAGATGAAGACTTTAGTAAAATGTTTGAATCCGTGTGGAATCCCCAGAATTATTCTTTTCAGAGCAGGGTAGAAATGAAACATCAGAAAAAAAGAAATCAAAGCATCTGATATTTGTGAAGTAAAACATCTCCACTCATCAGTTTGGAACAACGTTTGTGTTTAAAGGCCTGCTACATTTCCCATTAAAAAACCACCCTCAGATCTTCAACGATATCAGTGAAAAATAATCACTGCTTTAACTCTGGGTCAAAGAAATGTCTCAGCAAGGAAACACAGAGGCAAAGTGGCTTAATTTTATTAGAGGAAAACTCTTGGTCCAGCTAAAAAGAAACCCCAAGTGCACGGGTTTGCCTCTCAAATCACCCTTTCCCCCAACCTTTAAAGCCATCCTTGGCAGCCTCTGCTGGGTGAGGTGACACATCTCCGGGTAAGACCGCCAGCGAGCTGAAATTGGTGGTTTGATTTACGGAAAACAGTTTCAAATCAATTGTTCTGCTATTCAGCTAATTCCTGATTGCAGCCTTAGAGGGCTCAGGAAAGGCCGGAATAAAGGATGAGCTTCGCTCCGTGTTCCAGGCGCTCCATTTCCGTAATCACATTGCGGCTGGAATTGTCACCGAGCGAGCGCGGGGCTCAAACCATGCCACAGACACCGACCACCAGCTCACACTGAATGCCATCCCTGCTCCTGTGTGCAGAGCCCTGGAACGCCTCTTTGGTGGGCAAACAGGCGTGCCCTGCCCCTGGGCACGCAGAGCCCGAGCCGCTTCCGCAGGACTTTGGAAGAGAAAGATCGATTTCAAAGGGATATTGTATCCTGGGGAGCAGCCAAGAGACTTCTTCTAACTGTGATTGTGCTTGACACTCATAATGAAACAAAATTCGGATCACTGCAATGAAATACCAAACTGTGAGTCTTCCAAAAAAAAAGCTTAGTGTTTCCCACAAGGCCCTACAAATTCAATCTGCATAAGCTCCAAAATAAGTGTATTTTCTACCTTAAACTAATACTTGGCAGCAACTTTCAATTGGCTCATTTAATTAAGTTGGTGTGCAGATCTCGTTTTAATGTATTTAGTGCCGCCAAAATGACAGGCATACTGATCAAGGGGATTGTATTTTATTATTTTTATGTTTTCTTTTTAATTTAGATTCAGATTTCTTTTCGTCCTCGCAGCGCTTGCTCCTGCAGGCACACGTGACACAGCAGAGCACCCAAAACCATGGAAGGGAGCAGGGCATGAAATGAGGGAATGAAATGAATGTGAGCTAATTAGGGCATAAACCACAAGGATCGCCTGGATCAAGCAGGAATGACATGTGATAACAGAATCCCAGAATCATGGGATGGTTTGAGTTGGAAGGGATCTTAAAGATCATCCCACCCCACCCCCTGCCATGGGCAGGGACACTTCCATAGCCCACGTTGCTCCAAGCCCCATCCAACCTGGCCTTGGACACTCCCAGGGATGGGGAGCTTCTCTGCCACCCTCACATGAACCTCCTCTGGGTCCCAGCAAGAAATAAGAGGATTTGGTGGGTTCTTGCACTGTTTTCAGAGCACTGGCCTAAAAGTGAGGCATCTCCCCAAGGCTGGGGGCAGGTGAAAGGCTTTCCCCAGAGGAAAGGAGGGATTTAAACCAACTTTATGTGCATGTGTGCCTGCTTGGCACATTTTTAGAACCAGAGGGCTGAAGAGTTCAGGGATATGAAATTCCTACATGTTTGGTGAAAATGGGCAGTAGAGAGAGATCTAATTTACTGTCCTGTTGGGGAAAAGGCAGCCTTTGGAGCTAAGCCACATTATTAGACCCTGGGCCATCTGCACAGGGGAGCCACGTGAAACCAAGTTCGGTGCCTTCTCCTACCCTACAACTGATTTTTCTGTGTTGCTGACTTTCCTGAGGCTTCTCCAGTCTTTCCAGTTGTCCCACCTCGGTGGGGTTGGGCAGCGCTGGGGGTGTGTGGTGACAGAACAAGGGAAAGGCAAAAACTGTCTCCAGGCAGATGGGGAAAAAGGGCCAGACTGGGCAGACTTAGGGCCCAGACACTGCTTAAAGCCTCAGCTCTTGGACTGTTGGGGGGAACTGCCTGATTGAACCTGCAGCCACTGTCTCTGTACCCTCTGAACTGCCCCCATGGGCAGGGGATGGGAGAGGGACTTGCACAGCATGGTCCTGAGCAGGTGCTGAGATGGTTTGGAGGATCCTGTTGTCACACACCCTGTAGAGCTTTGCAGTGGAAGTGGTTAAAATGGGTTGTTGGAAGTAATTGTAGCTGTAAGGAATTGGGAAGAGAATGTAATGGCAGCCTCTGGCTGTCAGCTCTGGGATCCAGCAATGAAGCTGAGGCAGCTTCTCAAGGCTCCAACAAACCTGGCATGATCTCGCAAATACATATATATTTTTACAAAAATTGCTCCTATCTGAGGGGAGAAATATATGTGTTGTGTTACCCATTCTTTTCCTCATACTTACTCTGTGTCAGAGCATCTTTTGATTTTACTGTGATTACCTGGAACGATTTTCAGTTATTTTCACCTACCTGTGGTCCATTTGCTTCAATCCTCTGTCCTTACAGATAGGATTTTTTTTTCCTTTCCTTGCTTTAAGCCTTGAAGTTAATTCCTCCCTCTCTCTCTCTGTCCCTGTGAGGATTTTCTTCATGAGGCTTTTGTGTGCGTGACTGTTTCATCTTTCCTGAATACCACTTTGACATCATCTGAACCACAAAACTATCAGCTGCCCTTGCCATTCCCTCTCTCCCTCAAATCCTGCCAAAGGTGGCAAATTACCCACAGCCCAGCAGGGCCACAGACTTAGGTTTGGGCTCAAATCATGTCTCTGCTTGACTGTTACTTCCCTAAACCCCAGAAAGTGTGATGCTCACGGATGGCAGAGGCATCTCACAGTTTATATTATGCTTTCATTTGCGAGTGGCTTATGAAAGATTAATAAATGATTAATAGGCATGATAGACATGAGTAGCATAATTTAGCAGGTGACTGTAAGCATGTCAGGAGAAGGTATTACAGAATATTATAAGCAACCTATTGACTGTTTAGGCTTTATAGGAATCTAGGCAATTGATTAATCATTCATTAAAACACCTCTTAATCATTCCCAAACCATCTATCACCTCTTTTGTGAACACTTGACAGAAAACGCAACCAGAAATAGTACATGTAAAAATAGTGCTCTTTTCCACGGTCAGCCCTAAGAGATGTCAGATCCAGAGGTGCCAAAACACAGCCCTGATCCTGACAAGACCCCAGGAGAGCCCTCAGTGTTGTGCATGATGACAGAGGTTGCACAGGATCAGGATCCCCCCAGACCTGCTGCTTTATTCCCCTGGCTCTGCACACCTACGTGGGCCAGGGCACGGTGGGAGGGACTCCCAGGCTGCTTTACACTTTGCTTCTATATTGAAAGTAAACAAGTGAGAAAGAAGGGTTGTTTTTGTTGGTTTTTTTTTTTCCCTTAGGCTCATGATTCTTGTCCAGATCTTCAGCTGTGAACTGAGTCAGTGTTACTTGTGAACCCACAGAGACAGATGAAGCTCTTTTCCAGAGAGCAGCTTCCTCACCTCTGTCCCATCTTATTGTCCTCTCTGCCCACTGGGGTTAGTTGGGAGCAGTCAGGAGCTGCTTTTAATCAACCATCGCCCTGAATCGTGTGGGTTTTTTTAAAAAAGTGCATTTTGAAAATTGGATTTGGCCATTTCAGATATTTTTTTTCCTCTCTTGGACTGAGTTTTCATTGATTTTCTAAAGAGAGGGAAATACAAAAGCAGGAACAAGTGTTTTCTTTGCTCCTCCTGAGGGAACAAATCAGCAAGTCCTTGGTGCAGGAGAGACACACAGAATTTGAGTGACAACCTCTATCTGATGCTTTCAGAGACCTTGTGTGGTGTCCTCCCCTCTGGCCCTGCTTTCACCCTGGTCTCTGTTTCGCATCCCTGGGCTGCAGAGACCTCATGTTCTGTGTTCCTCACCCCTCCTTGGGGGCCTGAACCCTCCACCTGGACCACATTTGGAGCACAAAGGCAGTTTCCATCCCAGAGAGCTTCGTCTGAGATGAGAGGCAAGTCAACACAAAGAACAGAGGCGGGCACAGCGAGACCCACTCTCTGGTTGCTGTGATAAGCCCTGGTCCTGCTGCACTGGCTGCTCTGGCACTGTCAGTGTTTTCCCAGGCATTGCAGCAGAGATTTTTAAGGAGGGATGTGAAGGAAGATAAGTGGGGCTTCGTAGATTTGTGCAGAGGATTAGCATAGAGAAACTTTTGTCTCTGTGGTCTCTCCTGCCCCCGACTGAAGGAAACCTGTCAGCCACGTGCTTACCTTCCAGTCTGCATTCTGAGTGCTTTTCTCTGTCGGGGCTTGCGTGGGCCAATTACCAGCTCCATCCCCGTGGAATGCTGCCCCTTCACATTTCTCACTTAATCGATTTGGATGAAATCTCCCTGAAAACCCTGTTTCTTTTCTTGCTCTTTTTTTCCCCCTAATGCAGCCTGCTCTAATACCTCCCCAATCCTCCTTCAGATCCCTGCGTAGCCCATTAGTGTGTTTGTACTGCGAGATTTCCTTCCTTTCCCATAATGCAAAAGAAATAATTTCATGGTGTTTTTCCATCTCTGACTATTGACACAGATGCTGCTGAAAGGGGCTCTCTGTTCCTGCTTGTACCTATTCACACTTGAGCTCACACTCTTGTTATTTAGCACTTAGCAGTTCCCCCCCTTCCTTGGATGAGTGCTAATTGGCTAAAATTAAGTGCAGGGAGATGAAATATCCTTCACACCCCATATTCATGCCCCCTTCCCAACTTTGCAGCCTTCTGGTGTTTCAATTAATCCAGTTCAATGCTCCAAAGGGCTCCTCATCTCTCCTGGGGTTCCAGGCTCTCCGAAAGATGCTTTAGCAGCCCCCTGTCATTTCTGTTTATTTAATATTTGCTGAATGCTGCCACTTCTTGCTGGTCTTGAGGTGAAGTGAGTTGATCCTCACTCCTCTGTTCTGGTTGCTCCTGCTCAGAGCTGGGTTAGCTGCTCTGTTTGGAGGTCAACCCACATCCTTCTGCTGTTTGCAGGACATTCCCTGTCAGGAAACCTGTTCTGGGGCACAACACAGATTTGAAGGCTCTCCTGTGATTTCCTGGCTGTTTTCAGCAGGCCCTGCAGGTTCTCCAGGGACATCCACCCTGCATGTCTCCACGCCAACAGGACTCTTCTGAGAGATGGGGACGTTCCTCTGGTGCCTGGATGTCAGAGGGGAGTTAGGTGGGAGTGCACCCCCATTCTCTGCACAGCCCAGCTCGCTTCAGGCTCAGCTGAAAGCAGATCTCATCTTTTTTCATATGTATTCCAAGTGGTTCATCTGGCAGGGAGGACCATTCCTCACGCAGATGATGGGACTGTCAGACATGCCATGGAGTGCTCCCTCTCTCATATTTCACTCCTTTTGTTCGGCTGTGCTGCACCAGGAAGAGTTGCTCTCTAAGCCACGCTGCTGGGAAGGCTTTTTTTGCCTCTGTTGTGCAGTCAATAATCTGCTAAAATCAAAACTATCCATTTGCCTTGTTGCTATCAATATAACTCTCTGCTGTTAATGAATCTCTCTGTCGAGTTAGCTGGTGGGTTTGATCTTTGTCGCTGTAGCATCTGACTGTCACACAAATATATATGGAGGACGTGGTCTCCTTGGCTTGAGAGATTTATCTCTCTCTGTTGGGTTGGTCAGTGGAGGAAGGAAAAGAAAAAAGACAGCAGAAAGGAAAGAGACAGATGGTGTGTGATAAAGAGAAACTAAAAAGGTAGATCAATGATAAGGGGAGGACGAGGAGAGACTGAGAAGGGGAAGCAGCTGCAGAAAAGCCGGTGTTGGGACTGATGGGCTCGGAGAGGCAAAAGGGCTGACACCACAGCAGTGATGGAATGCCCTGGTCAGGGCTGGGTCCTGCAGAGCTGGACACAGCACGGTGGTGAGGAGGGCCCTGCTCTGAAGAGCTTGTTTAGAGGAAGAAGATAAAATGGCATTTAAGACGCCATCAGACGGTGTCTGAGGGCACCACTAATGAGATCGCGTGGGGTCAGAGAGAGTGCGCACCGTTCAAGGCAGCAGCTCCTTCCTGGGAAGCTGTTTAATCAAAAATATTGTATCTTGTCAGGAGCCAATGAAGCAAAGTTAAAACAGGCACGTTATTATGTAAATCCCTTCCCAACCTGCTGGGAGAAGACAGGCCCAAGCAGACCCAGGCCGGGGCTGCTGCTGTGCTGGCTGACAAGCACAAGAAGCCACGTTGCCATCACCCCTTCCCTCTCTGGTTGTGCAGCCCCTTGGCAGGCAGTGAAATGCCCTTTTGTCTCCCTCAAAGCCAGCCCTGCCTGGCCAGCCCTGAGGGAAGAATGCCCTCCCTACCTCTGTTAGTGAGTGGGAGGTTCTGCTAAGCCATCCCCTGCCACCCAAGGGGGATTTGTCCTATGGCAGGATCAGCAGCCCTATGCTGCAGGCAGGGAATGGGTGCCAGGAGTCAAACTATATCCCACATGAGAAGCTCAGCCTCTGAATTATTGCTACTCTCTCTTCTCTCAGCATCTTTTGCTTCTGACACGCTCTTACACCTCTCCTCTTCCCTGATTTTTGGAAAATACTCAGAAATAGGCTTCCTTTCCCTCCTCAAATAACCGAAGACTTGTTAGATAATCTGTGGGTCAGGGTTTTTTTAGGTTTAAGCTTTTTTTAGTCTGTCGCTTTTCAGTCCCTGCCATCCTATGGAAAAGCAGCATGCATGCAATTAGCAGGCACATCTCAGCCTTTGTCACCTGTGCCGAGCCCTCGTGCTTGGCTGAGCTGCTGAGATAAGGTGTTGTCAGCTCAGGAGGTGAGATTCAGCCTCTAAGAAATCTCAGCACAGAGCATCCCCAGCAGGGATGAGAGACAGCATCATCAGAAGGATGGAAATGACAGGGAAACCCAGCCAGCATGAGCTGCAGTGCTTTTTATCCAATTCTGGACTCCAAGACTATTCTAACAGCAGCATTTCCAGATGACTCCTGATCCTTTTACAGCCACTATTTGCTTTTAGCAAAAGACAGATTCAGTCATGGTGGATTTTGTCAGACCAGTTTGGGGAAAAGCAGAGGCAGGAGGGAGGCTGTGTCAAAATTTTCTCAGCAGATGCTCAGAGCCTCCTAATAGGAATTCACATCCAGGTCTTATCCAGCTGAAATCCCACTCACCATCTCAATCCAAGCAGACCTTTCACATCAGTTGTGATGGTTCCTGGCCCAAGTCTGCTCCTCTGCAGAGCAGTGGGTGGATTTTGCCCCTGACAGCAAGAAAGAGGTTAACTCAGGCAGCAGCTACTGAGCAGCTGGAAAGGATCAAGGAAAAGCTATTTAGCAGAGGGCAGTTTGAGAGAGGGAAGCTGAGGAGCCTGTTTTTCAAAGGATACAGCTTTGGGAAGTCTAGGAAATTAGGCAGGACAGGTTTCCAGAAACAAATTCCCAGCAGGGAGCAAACTGCACTAGTTTCTTAGGCAATGCCAATGCAAGAGTGTTGAGAGGAGCTAAACTTGCATACGAAATCTCTGCGTGCCTTTCATTCCCTATCCATGTCTATGCCCTGCTCTGCCAATCGGGTTCCCAGCTAATAACTTGATCTGCATGACGAGTGGTAGGAGGGAGGGAGCAGGGCACTGAGCTGGCAGAAGAGATCTCCATCATCTTCAGCAGAGCCTTGGAGGACTTCTGAGCCAGAAGATGATCCGAAGGGATGTGGGGATTATAGAGGGGAAAAGTTTAGATGTTCTGTGGCTGCAGAGACAGGCTGATGGCACTGTGTGCTGGGGTCACGCTCCCTCTCTCTGTGAGACAGCTGGGACTGTGCTGCCTGTTCTGCACACCTCATTATGAGATGGCTATTGACAAACTGGAGAGGTTCGAGAGCAACAACATTATTGGAGGGACAGGGAGTTCAAAGGGTCTGATTAACAAGGAAAGATTAAAAAAAACTAATTATGTACAGCTTGGCAAAGTAACAACTAGGAGGGACAAGATAAGTGTCTGCATATTGAGATAGAAGAAATACCACAGATGGGTAATATTAATGTTCAGTGACTCAAGGGAGAGTCTTAATAAGAGGAGAAATCTCTGAGGTTATCAGAAAATATTCTTACATCTGTTGCATTAGGCAGTAGGGTAGTTTACTATGGAGAGAGGTTAACTCAGCTGGGAATTGTAGATCTGGTGAAGCTGCTGCAGCAGCACAAAATGTAACGAGGGAAACCATCCTGTGGTGGGCTGCTGGAGAACAAGGTGATGCGTGTGTTCTCCTCCATTACCATGGCAGTGGGATTCTTTTGCCATTCAGGTTCAATTTCAGCAAGACACGGTCTGTGTGACAGGGGAGTTGGCTTCGTGTCAGATTTCCCACTGCATGTCAAACAATTCCATAGATTTATGCCAGCCAAGTATTTGTTCCTGTTCCTCCAACTTTTTCTGCCTCAAATCCCCGAGCGGGTCCATCATTAAAATCACTCTAGCGTGTTCTACCAAGCTGGGAAGTTCAAAGAAAGTCCAAATTTTAACATAGTAACACAGCTTAATGAATTCCCAGTGCTAGAAATAGCCCAGGCTGTTCTCCAAAGGTCTGGGCTCCCAAGGGATGGGACAGATTTCAAAGGGGTCTCCTCCTGTGGGCACTTGGCCCAGCCACACGTAATTGCAGATCGTGGCAAGAGCATTAGAGGAGTGTGTGATGTGGGGCCATTAGAACTGCCAGACCCCCTCTCTGCTGAGCCATGGGATCTCTAACACCCTCTGTTCTTCCTCTCCCTGAAAAGTAAATCACCCCTGGGATAATTTAGCTCCACTTTGTGCCCTCAGGCCTGGCTAAGGTGGCATCAAAGGAAAATAACACTGGGGCAACCCCACCGTGGCTTTTCAGCTCCCTTAAAGAGGGCTTGGCAGCTGGGAGTGTGGAACAAAGCCATGTGAGCAGCACGTGCTCCGTGGAGCAGAGCAGGGCTGCAGACCAGCACTAGCACCAGCTGGTGGGAAAGGCTTTTATCTGCATGGCATGGCAATGGGCAGCGCTCACTTTGGGTTTGCAGCCCCCAGCCACAGTGGGAAGGGTGTAGCACGGATTGAACTAACACGGGAGTGGGAGTGGGGAGCAAATTAGGGCTTTATCAGCCTAAAAGTACTTGAAATACAAAGTTAAACTCAAAGACTAAGGGGCTGATTCTAATTCATCAAATATCCCCACTGCTCACAGTCCCTAATGAAAACATGTGTAAGAAGCCTGCAGGGTTAATTTTACAGGGGGAAAAAAATTCCAATAAAGCTCCATGAGATTTTCACGTTAAATTAATGTAACGGATGCTTAAAAGCCTCTCTAATTAGGCATTGTTATTAACAGGAATGTCAGGTGAATGAAATCAACCCCTGAGCTGACATTTCACTCCTGTGAACTTCCAAGTTGGTGTTTAATCCGTAGCACATTGCAGCTGCATTACAATGCGACCTTGGGTTTGGTGCTGGGTTCCTGAGACACTCCAGTGCTCCACAGTGAGGATTTTGCCACACCAACCCTCCCTGCCACAAAGCATTTGCTGCTCTGTCAACCTGTTAGGGGGGGGAATGGTGTAAATAAAGCAACCCAGGGGGAAAAAAAAATATTTTAAGAAAAAAAAGGAGAGAAGTGGTGAGTCTGGGAGCCGAGATGAGCAGCTGTGTGGGTTTTTTTCTGGAGATGGGTCCTCGAGGGACTGCCACAAGACGTCAGCTGTGCTGCGTTGTGGTGGGTGGAATCTGTCTGGCTTCAGCTGGATGTGTCTGCCAGAGGAAACAGGGTTGCAGCTGAACTCAATGAACACACTTCCACACGGGCTGGGGTTTCTGTTGGAAAAGCACTCGCCCACACGAGTGTTACAGGGCTACAGAGACAAAAGCAGCCCCTCCTGTGCCATTGCAGCAGGTGGGCAGATAAATCTGGCAGCCACTTTGGGTGTGCAAGTCCTGTTTGCTTCAGTGCAGAGTCCAGGCACCTCCTGGCACTGTGCATGTACCAATTATACCTGGGACAAAAGGAAAGGATTAGGATGAAGGGGACATTAGGAAGCAAACCACTCACCTCCGTTCCTCCCTGGCATCTGTGGGAGGACCTGGAGCCTGCTCGGGATGTGCCAGTCCCCGAGATCATTCCTTGTGCCTGAGGTTGTTCCTCCTCGCAGGGCTCTGGATGTGTAGTCAGGGGGAAGAGCTGCCTGGAGGTGTCCTCAGGTCCCTGGCACAGGTTTTTCTCCTTTCTCCCGGGCTCTGCACACACAGAGACTGATCCCAGCAGGTTCCTGTTCTTCTGTTTCAGCTGTAACCTCACTGTGCTTGTGCCCTTCGTCCATCCCTTCCCTGGATACCAGGTCATGCTTTCCTGAACTCCCTTTTGTCTTGGGAATCTCATACCATGGCCACTGGAATCTTTGGGATGGCACTGCTTTTCTACATTCACATTTAGTGATGAGCTTCTTGTCTTTCTTTGTTACTGTTTCACCACCACCACATTCATGCCAATATTATTTTTGTTCCATTTAGCTTGTGACCCTTATCCTCTCATGATATGTTTCCACATCTCCCATCTGCATCTCACACCTTCACATCCACGAGCTTTTTTTCCCCACAGCAGTTATCTGGAGCTAAACATTATGTGAATCAAAAACAACAATTGTGTCTGCTCTGAGTTTAGGCCTTAATTTCTCTCCTCATCAGACTTCTTTTAATTAATGCCTGGAGGAATTTAATCTGTCTACCTTGTTGATACCCCTGGCTGTCAGCAGCTGAAAGAAATGTTCCAAATCTTATCGGCTCACAAACATGCATTTTGGCTGGTCTTTGCTTCTATGTTTTCCTAATGGCTTCTTTTAAGATTTCAGGCCTTATTTCTTATCTCTTTCCATAGCCAGTTCATTGGCAAATTCTGGAATGTTGGAACAGGCCACTTCAATTTCCTTTATCTTGAGTTATAGATAAATTATGCAAACTGACTAGAGAACATACCTTGCTCCTGGAGCTTCTTCCCTCCCACTTTTCTCTCCCTCACCTATACATCCCTCTTTTCCTGCCCTGTGCACACCTCGGGGTCCCTTTGCACCTTCTCTCAGTCCTGCTGATCCCAGCCCACCACTTGTTTTTCCCTCATGCATCTCTCCTCTGCCAGTCTCCTTTCAGCTTTTCTCTGGGGAATTGCTGAACCCGAAAGAGGAGTGTGGGAATCCCAGTGCTGGATGATTTGGCACTGGTAAGGATTTTACCAGCACTGTGTGACTGTTGACATGGAGGCTTGGAATAGCATCCCTGTCCATATGCACAACTCCCAGCAGGAGCCAGGTGAGGTCCAGGGAGTCCTGAGCTGGTTCTGCCTTATCCCAGTGCTCCAGGGAGGTAGGCTCCTGGTAAGATGGGCTGGCTAAAAGGAATATAAATTAATATTCCTGCAGTCTCTCCAGGTACACACTGATTTACACCGGCTGACGATGTGGCCTGTGACTCCCACATCCTCACTGAGTCATTAGCAGTGGAAAAGGCCTATTAATTTGGATATACTCCTCTTGGGGCACGAGGGCAGAAGAATTCCCTGCCTAGTCCTGTCTACTTATTTTCTCATTTCATTTTTTTGATGAGGTCTGCACGAGCAAAGGCTCTTCAGAGCCAGCTGGCTTGTTGCTATGCACGAGGTATCGCGCTGCTCGCACTGCGATTCCTTTCCTCCTGGAAGGGCTGGCGAGCCTGTCAGCTCACACCTAATAAAGTCCATGGCCATTCTTAAACACAGCTCTGGAATAAGATCCTGCTCCGTGCTGGGCCCAGAGGAAATTCAAGGCAAACATTTCACAGATCATCAACACTGAAAATCTCCCCTGACTAGGAAATAGCATTAGTTCCCCGAGTGGCCTCCTGCTCATGACCAACCATGGGTAGATTGTTAAATCTCTTTCAGCCTGAGTTTTCCAGCTGGAGAGGTGGGAAGATTTCTCCTTCCACCTTCATGGGGCTGTGAGAAAAGGAGAAAAGGTGAGGGATTCAGATGCATCAGCCCATATGGGTTGAACTTGGGCTGTGTGGTCACTGTAGGTAGTGATGCTACTCATAGCTGGTGCATCTTCTGTGCACCAGAAGCTCACAGAGTGAGGAAATAGTTTCTGTGAGATGAGCCAGCAGGTCCAAACACAACAGGGAAGTGTTTGGGCTCTACATGCTTCTCCAGAGCTTGCACTCAGCAGAGTCTGTCCCAGCCAGGCTGCTGCTTTTCAGGGTAAGTTACGAACTGTGGCACAGGGCACTCGGTATTTTTAGAGCAGAGGAACATGCAAGCCAGGGAACAGGCGATACACGACTGCAGCTTGCATTCACTTGGAACCTGATGTTCTTGTTCTCAGTGCAAAGACTTGAGTACTCCAAAGCAGATCCAATAAAAGGCTGCCCCTCCTTTGCCCTGCCCTCGCCTACAGAGGCTCTCAGCCGTGGCTGTGCTGCTGCTGCCCGCACAGAGAAAAGGCAGTCCATTAGCAGAAGTGCCAGGAGAGAGGCTGCCAGGTAACCCATGCAGCAGATCTTCACTCTCAGGGGTTTATTTGAGAACATTTCCTGAGTCTTTGATCCAGTTTTGGAGTGTCTGGCTTTGCTGGAGGGCGATGTTGCAGCACCCTGCAAGCACTCCAGCATGGCCTGAGCTTTGCAGGCAGCCTGAGCAGTGGTTCTGCAGCCACAGCAGTACATTGCCTGGTGTTTTGTACATTGTGTGCACACCTGCATGCTTTGAGGAGCCAGCCTGTGTCTCAGCTTGTGGCAATGTCCCTCACAGGGGCCACATTTTGCTCTTAGGTGTTGCAGAGTGAGGTGAGACAGGCACAGATCCAAGGGAAAGCTCAACCTGGCAAGGCTCGAGCTGAAATTCAGGGCTGTCTTACCACACTCCATGTTTTCCAAGGGACCTTATCTGTCTGTTTCTCTCAAAGTGATTTTAACAAATTGGAGAAATGGCTTGGAAGAAATAAGATGCAGTTTAATAGAGATAAGTACTGGATTCTACATCTAGGCAGGAATAATGAACTGTTCACATGCAGGATGCAGAAATACAGAGTTGACAAGGCAGAAACCCTGCAGAAAAGACTGAGGCTCATTTTTGATCATGGTGTGAATGAGAGATGTCAAGTAGCTGTGAAAAATGTCAAACAGGAGAGCCTAGACAGAAATATCACCAGCAAGACACACAACATGGTGTTCCTGCTCTGCCCAGTGTTACGGGGATCTCAGATGGATGTTGGGTCCAGTTCTGGGCACAACTCATCCAGAAAATTGCTAATCAACAGAAGATAGTCCAGAGCAAGGAGAACTGACTGAAGACCAGCAGGCATGACCTGCAAAGAAAGATTGAGTAAACTGGGACAGTTTAGTCCAGAGAAGAGGAGCTCAGGCAAGACAGGCACAGTTCTGTGATATGAAAAGGGCTGATGCAAACAGAATAGGAATAGTCACTTTTCCACATCCACAGGGAGAAGCACAGCCAGTGCTGGGCAAGTGCAGTTCCAATTAAACACTTAAAGAAGCCTTCCCAAGGGAAAAAAAAGCAAACTGTTAGACAGGATGTCTCAGAGGGGGCAGAGCCTGCACTGGCACAGACTGGCAAGAGCAGCCTGGAGACACAAGTGGTGAAAATGGTGCAGCCACATCAATTCTGTAAGGGGACAGCAGGCTGGGCTGGGTGAGGTGACTGCTTGGCGTCCTCTCCAGCCCTGTGACCCAGGAACCCCAGAGTGTGGTCTGGGAGATCAGTGGCATCATTTGGTACTTACTCAGCACCCAGGTTTTGCAGCGATACCACTGAGTTGGCTTGCAAAGACAACCCCACCACTTTGGAGCTCTGCAGCTCCTCCCTGACCTCCTTCTCCAGTCTGTGAGCCCAGCAAAGAGTCTTCTTGAGCACCCAGAAAACATTGCCATAAGTAGCAACAGCTGTTTTGGCTTGGTTATCCCACTGTTGGCAGCGTCAGCCACGCTCCTGGCTTATTGTGGATGGACCTCCTTGGAAATTCCTGGTGACAGTCACATCAAGTACACTTGAGGAGAGAGGTGTCCCTCCAGTCCCTGGTGGGAACAATCCAGTGGCGACCGACTGTGCCCAACAGCTTTTGCTGTGCAGCCTGTGAGGGTGATTTTCTTGAGCAGCATGCACTGTGTTCCTGCAAGGCCTTGCATTAGAGGTGAGAATTCAAACGCTGTGTTAGCAAAACTGGATAAACCAGTGCAACCCTTGCAGAAATGGTGCTGCAGAACGTCCCTGCATCTGCTCCAACAACAACCTTCTCTGCATCTCCCCCTTCAACGCCTGTTTTCCCCTGTTTAACAGAACAAGTAATTAACGATGTTAATTTTAATCTCATTTGCTAATGAAGGCAGCCTAATTGCACAATAATTGGCAGCAGCCTTAGCAGAAAACAGAAAATAAACCCAGCATATGTAATTCACTTTAACTTCTTTCTAATTGCCTCTCCGATGGTTCTCCATCATCAATGGTGTCTTTGGGGGATTTTGGTAATGAAGAGAAGCACGGGAGACAGGAGATGGTGCCACTGAAAGGAAGGAGCTGGAGTGACCTGCTTTTATCCCAGCTGTCTGAGCCGGGAATTCCAGCTTTGAATTTCCAGACATGCCAGACAGGGAGCCAAGTTATGGCTGGATTCAATCACCGTGGTTCCCACAGACTGTGGTTTGCCCAAAAACTTGCCTAAAGGATTTCTCAGTCTCCCTCTCCTTCTCCTAGCTGTCTGTTCCCCTTCCCAGGCTCCCAGATAATGACTGATTTTTCAGAAGTCCCTTTTGTCTGCATATCTCAAGTTGTTTTTAAGTGCATCACTGATCATTCCTGAACACAAGCAGAAATGGACTTTGATTTTTACAAAAAGACAAGCTGGGGCCCAAAGGGGATCAGCAGCTTGTCCTGGAGTTGCCAGGACCCCTGGCTAGAAAGGCTGGCACAACCAGGAGATGGGTGGTAAGTCCTGCTGTTCCTTCAGTTTTTACCCATTCTGGTCGGTGCACCTGAGAGGTGGGTGCTTTTTATCTTCATTCAGGGATTATGTTGTAGTTGTGACTGAAAAGATGTGGCTTCAGGGCAGGAGTGGGATAGAATTCATCCTTCCAGCCATAGCTTTGCTGACACAAACTGCAGTCAGGGCTATCTGGGTCATGTCCAGATCTCATCTTGAGAGATCTCTATTTATCCATGGAGCTGGTGCAGCTCTGTCTGCTGTAACATCTCTGCAAAAAGGGGCCCACCAGCCTGGTCGTGGCTTCTCCAAGGCAACCCAGGTTCATTCCAAGGTGGTGCAGGTCACAGGCAGGATGTGAACCAGCACTGGAGTCACAGCATCTACCACTGGCAGCACACAGAGCACCTGGCTCCGAGTCCTGGTGGCTCCTGACTGACTTGAATTGGCCACCAGCCATGCATTCTGCTCTCCTCCTCCCTCACATGGTCCCTGTGGATCATCTCCATATATTTGCTGCTTCTGTCAAGACTGATTTCCATTCCCCTCTATAGCATCCACCACCTCCTTTCCCAGTTCCACCTCAGTTCATCTGCTTTGTTGTCTTCCCCTAATTAGCCCCTTCCTGAGTTGGTTTTTTCATCTGTGCAATTGAATAACAGTTGAAGCAAATGTCGGAAGAGAAGGAGGTTCATCTGACTGGAAACAGATGTTATTCCATCCCCCAGAGGGGTCTGCTGGAGAATGAAGGGACTGGGGGTCTGTCTGGCAAGTTGAAGACCTTCCTTGCCCTTCCTGGCCAAGATCTCCTTGTGGGGAGAGAGGTGGGAGAGGAGACATTTGCTAAAGGACTCACCAGTGGGCAGTTTGGAGGAATTATACTGGCTGGAAATCCCAGCAGATGCCTCACAAAGGTTCCCTTGACTCACATCTCTCCAAGCCTGCTGGCCTTTGAATTAAAACAGTCTAATTAGTGGAGCTCATTATAATCAGTGTCTCAGGCTGCTGAAGATGTGGAATGGAGGCTGATTCCTGAGTGTCTTAACAAGGTCTGAATTTGGATGGTGGGGGGTGTTTCTGGAGACCTCTGAAGACACAGGATGCTTTGCTGCCATCGTGGTGTCCCCCTGGCTGGACAGTCTCCTTGGCAAGGCAGGCTCCCTCTGGAGAGGGGCCATTGCCTCAGCCTGGCCCTGGACTCGGGGGATTCAGAGGAAGCCCCTTGGCTTTGGGACAGCTTAAGGTCAGATGTCCACCCACCACAGCTCCTCCACCCCAGGGAGGAGGGCTCTTTGGACCAACCACAGGATAAAGCTGGTTTAAAAGGGAAGCTGGTTTTGGCTTCTGCCTCTTTAGGAAAAAGGCACAGTTTGTGCACTCCCTGCTCAGAAGGCACACGATGTTTTCTCCTCCCCAAACCTGCAGGAAAGAATTAGTACATCACTCTTCTCCTCCCACCACTCGCTGCAGGATGTGCCCAGGCAGCTCTGTTGGCACCACTGTCTCCATCAGTGGGTACGGCTGCCCTGCCCCATTTTGGAAGTGATTCCTGACAGCCTGCTAAGCGCAAAAAGACTCAAGACCTGCCTCGCTGAGCTGATCCAAACCCAGCCTGCAGGATCAACACCTTCCTGCAGGAGGCCTGAGAACCTGGAAATTCACTTCTGGCAGCTTCTGTGCTGAGCTCCGGGCTCTTCAGCCGCTCAATCCAGCAGCAGCATCCCTGCCTCGCTCCTTCCCTCCCCTCCCCTCCCACGTGCCCCAGGATGGGCAGAGCTCCAAAGGGGAGCGCAGGGACTCCAATTTTGGCTGCCACTCTTCACGTGGGGTGGCAGCTTCACAGCGGGCACCAAACTCCCACAGAATTTAGCAAAAGCACGGGGCCTGATGCAAAGTCATCCGTAACACCAAGTCCCCCCGGAGCAGCAGGATCTGTTCTCTCTGTGACAGCCTGTAGCTCTCACTAACAACTGTGCACTGACATCTGAGGGGGAAGGCCAAGCAGCTTCAGCAGATGCAAACTGGGAAAGCCCCCAGGCTTGGTGGCTTTTTTTTTGTTGTTCTGGAGGGTTTCTCCAGCGTGCCAGCTTGCAGGCAGGACAGGAGGTGGGGACACAGCCTGGGACTGCTTGTCATTATCACAAGGGGTCACTGCTGACAGATGTCCTCAGAGCTCTTAGAGCCCGTAAAGCTGCTAAACACTAATTTTTTAAATGAAGTTGTCAACTGATCTGTGATTTGATTGTGCAATTGCAGCATTCAGGATAAATCATGCAGAAAATCATCTAATTAAACTAATAAGGAGTCCAAGGCAGGAGATGTTCTCTGGTTGCTGCCTTGGTCACAGGAGGAGGAGGAGGAGGAGAAGAGACCCTTTTGGACAATTTTTTTTTTCAAGACAGGAATGAAAATGAGACTAATGTGTAATTTCACCTGGACCCACGGGCATGGATTCACCCTGGATGCTGTGGGAGAACAGATCCTTGTAGCAGGGCAGCTGGTGCAGAGACTTTGGGGCAACGTGGCTCCTCATCTCTCATCCCATGGTGCAGGTTAGAGCAGGGAATGTTATTTTGGGGGCTTTTCACCATCTTTTACCTTGGCCATTTTCCCCCTGTGCTTCCCATGCCAGGAATGCCTGTGCAGTGAGACGAGGGATGGTGTGTGTAACTCCCTACCTGCAGGCAGCCTGCCCTGCTCTCCTCCTTAGGAGAGGGCAGGAGCAGTATGTAACTCATCTGCAGGGCTCCAAAGCACGATTTTAGGCAGCAGCTCATTATCCCAAGCCCGAATTTGGACAGGATGGCAGGTCTAACACTTGGACTCCTCTAAAAATGCAGCAGCAGCTTTACTGTCACCAGCTGCTTGGGACTTTATGTTGCACATGAAAAGAGCCATGCAGGAGCGCCGTGCCAGTTCTGCCCTGTCTGTCCACACTCAGGGCTCATGAGAGGAAGCACCAATGCTTTCCCCAGCAGCCAAATGCCCACTCCCAGGAGTGGGGGTTGATGTTCCCAGGACCAAGTGTCAGCTCCTGAAATACCTGTTGCAGTGGCACCAGTTGTATGCACTGGGTTTTGAGAAGTCTGGAAATGCAAGGGGGTTTCAAGGCAGTTCATATCTATTTTATTCCCAGCCTTCCCTCTCTAGGTCACATGTGTCCACAGCTGCTGAAAAATACAGGGACACATCTGGAGGGGACCTCAAAAGCTCTAGAGGTTCACCAGAGTTCCCAGATGTTTTGTCCCTCTTTAAACCACCCATTTTCTGGGTGCTGATCACTTTTAGGTTTTATTTTCAGACCTGCTGGAAAGTGCATTTCTCCCAGTTTGGGGTCAGTTCAGGGATGAGAAAACGAAGCAGGGAGTGGAACAGCTTGTGCCAGCATTGCACAAATCCCATGTTTTGTTCTGAGGTAACACCTTTCCTCCAGTGCTGCTTTTAACAAACAAATCATCAAATCATAGACTCATTTAGGTTGGAGAAGACCTTTAAAATCATCAAGCCCAACCATCCCCCAGCACTGCCAAGGCCACCACTAAACCTTGTCTTCAAGTTCCACATCCACAGGTCTGTTAAACCCTTCCAGGAATGGGGACTCCACCACTTCTCTGGGCAGCTATGCGAGGACTTGACAACCTTTTAGTGCAGAAATTTTTCCTAACATCCAATTTAAATCTCCCTTGGTACAACTTGAGGCCACGTCCTCTTGTCCTATCACTGTTATGTGATCTAGAGAGCAGGAAGGGATGATTTTCTGTAACAGGCACGTCACATCTACTGGTATGAGCGTGAAGAGCCTGAGAAATGGGCTCTAAGCAGGGTAGAAATAAAGCAGTGGGAGTCAGTAACTGTCAAATCATGCCAAATGAAAAAGATTGTGTTTTGGGTTTGCCTTGCATAAAGCATGTAGGTTGGCCTGTAGCACAGTTTTTTTCTCTCTCTTTTTCTCATCCCTCTTGACTATTTTTCATTTGGTCACTGGACTGAAAAATTCATCCTTTGCGGTGCTTTAAGTAGAATTCCATGTCAGAGATTTTCTCGAGTAGCGGCAGCGGCGGGATGGTGGTGGGAGAAGTGGCAAGAACAGCATTAATACCAGCTCTGTGCTTTGGGCCTAAGAGAGCTGTTAACTCACAATAACACCTTGGGGTATTATTGATTTTCAGAGTGACTGTCTTGTTTTTGACAGTGTAATTTTGTCACTCCCTGGGTCATTTTACTTTCTAATGGGAAGAAAAGTCAGAGGATCAGACTCATCTTTAATGGAGAAGGAGCATCTTGGTTATCCAGTGGTTTTGTGGCACTGGGAAAGGGATGCACTCAGGAAAGTTGGGAGGTTGGTTGGAAGTCGTGCACAATTTGTTCCCCATTGTGCCAAGCAGACTTGGGTAAAGTCAGATCCTTCCGCTCCAAAACACTATTAAAAGTGTCACTGCCTCCAAAACTACCCAGAGTCTCCACTGAAACATCCAAAATGTACTTGGAGGCAGTGGGAGGTGGGTAAGTGCCTGCCTGGAAGGCGAGGGAAATCTTTTCCTCCACTGTGTCTTAGCTTTTCAGCTCTCCAGTGGGAAATCAAGGAAAGCAGAATACTCTTGAAAAACAGTTGCTTAGTTCTCACCAGGGCAGGAATCTGACCCACTTGTGTGCTGGGAGGGCCAGGTGAGAGAACAGGGTCAGTCAGCATTATTTCTCTCTCCATCCCTTGCCTCTTGGTCAGCCTGAGCTCTGTGCTGCTCCAGCTTTGCCAGGGTGTGTGTGAAGGGAATGTGACAAGCTGCCTGCCCACATCAGTCCCTGAGTGTGGCCCCACTCCTGCTCCTTTCCTCTGGTTTGGCATTAGAGCCCAGCACTGTGAGGAGCTGGGGAGGGACAGGCCCTGCTCTCAGGCATCCATCCCCTACAGGGAATATCATCTAGCCTTCCCATGGCCGGCCCCAGCGAGGCTCAGGCTGTGTCTGATCTCCTGTGGAGCAGATCAGGTTCTCGTGTAACCGATGCCTTCACCCCACGAAGAGAAGAATCGTCTCGGGAGCCTCCCGAGGAGCAGCAGCTGCTCAGGCTGGGTGTGCAGAGCTCAGGTGCTCACTGGCCCAACTTCAAAACACACCTCCCTTCCAGAGAGTATTTGCTCACTTTTGTTTGACTTTGGCCTCTACTAGAGTAAAAGACCCTGGTCTGGGAAGCAGCAGGTCCATTTTAACATAGTTTAAGCCCACAGTGTCAGTTTGACCCCCAGAATGACTTTATTTGTTGGTTGGGTTTACCTGCAGGCATTTCCTACTTTCTCTTCATCTACTGACAGATTTCTTGTCAGATCCAGCTGATGATTTCCACTGGAAGCACAATTTAACATTGCAGGAGCTCCTCCAGAGTTCCTCTGCTTGTATCCATGCATCTCCACCTGTGCTCCACAGGGCAACCAGGAACAAAACGTGTTTATAGAGACCTTTCCCACCCCTCCTGCACTGCACCATGACTGGTCCTTTTGCTCTGCCACTTCTCCACTCTTCCAGATATGATCACAGTATTAGAGAAACCTCTGATTGACCTGCCCTGGGCTATGAGCAGGGGCAGCAGAATGAAGTGTTCTACCCAAAATGAGGATCTTACCTAATCTAAGGGGGTTCCTTGGGACTGCTAGAGGATGCTCCTACGGATAATGGCACTTCATTGCCACTGGGATGTGTGGGATGGGAGTCTGGGCCAGCTGAATGGACAGAGACAGTGCCAGAGGTGTTTAAAACTGTTGGCATGAGTTATTGTCGCTTTAAGGACTTAAACTGTAACTCTCCAGTTATCAACTTTCCCAGTGTTTACTGGAGGGTCTCGGGAGAAAGGGAATAGGTGTGGCTGGGGAGAGACCCTTGGCAGATAAGTTTCCAGCAGCTCATTATCTGCTGGGGAGATTGCAATGCATGTGAAATATAAAGCTGCTAATTTGTATTTTAATATTCCTCTTGTGTCCCATCGTCCGTATAAATTAAGTAAATTCCATCAAAGGCTATCCCTTATCTATTGCCTGCCTGTGCCTTGCTGGGGAGCTGGATCAGTTACGGAGCGAGAGAGGCTGGGAATAGGAATCTGAGATCCCTCCCGATATATCAAAGTCAGGCAAAGGGAGAGCATTGATCGCAGGCAGCTCCACAACAGGCTGTGCAATAAAAAATAAATAAAAAAAAAAAAAAAAAAAGAAAAAAAAAAGGGGAGGAAGAAGAAGCAGAAAGAACAATCTCTCTTTTCTCTTCCCCATCAGCATCCCGAGCTTTGAATTACAAGTGAATGAGAGCTGACTTATTCCTTTTCTGAGGGAGAAACTCACGCACAGGAGTCAGGGCAGCAGGAGTTATGGCTCCCCTGGCCATCGTAGATTGGCCCCCCTGTGTGTGTGTAGTATTTTGTATTACTGTTTATGGGGCTAACTTTAATGTCTTAATATATATGTGCACTGTGCCAGAATTACAGCTGGAGGGGGGACCATAACTTTGAACTTCCTGACTTTTGTGCGTGCAAAAACCTCAGCTGCAATGTTAATTTACTCGGGTTTTTTTTGGTGCTGGTGGTTCTTGTTGTTGTTGTGAGTCCTTCCCTGCCCCGTTCCTTTAGACATACAAGAAGGACGAGAAAGCAAAGTGGCAACGTGCTTATTTGGGGCTGCAAATGATGGATTAGTGCTGGCACTTCCAGGCAGGCTGTGGCTGTTGGTGCTGCTGGAGGGGAGGGGCGAGTTTAAAGGCTCAGAAGAAGGAAAGCAAAGCCTGGAGCTATTGCCATGGAAAGGTGTGACAGTGCCTGTGCAGAGCAGGGGCAGGATGGCTTAGGAGGGTTTGGTGCTGCTGTGACATCCCCATCAATGCAAGGATGTGGGAAGCAGCACTGGAAACACATCACCCCCACAGGACCAGGGGGGCAGGGCCAGGGGGGCAAGCAGGTGGGAGGTCTTGTTCTAGTCTTAATATTAAAGCCAGGAGTGCCTGCGTTCATTTACCACTCCCAGCACAGTTTTAAGGCTCCAGGTTGGTTAGTCAGGAGTAGCCAGAGCCATAGAATCATAGAATCATTGGATTGTTTAGGTTGGAAAAGCCCCGAGTCCAACTGTTCCCCCGGTGCTGCCAACGCCACCACTGACCCATGTCCCCAAGTGCCACATCTACATGGTTTTTACATCCCCCCAGGGATGGGAGCTCCACCACTGCCCTGGGCAGCTGTGCCAGGGCTTGGCCACCCTTCTGGTGAAGAAGTCCTCTTGCTACAGGCAGGGCAGCTCCTTCCTGCAGCCAGACCCTGCAGGTGCCAGCAGTGCAGGGATGGTGAGGACGGTGAGGGCTTCCCCAGCCAACCAGAGCTGGGCTGTTTGTCCAGGACTGCAAGGCTTGATCTAGTTTGCAGGTTGCATAACTTTTTAAGCTTTTTATGTTCCTTTTCCTTTTGAAATAAGCTTAGCATGCTATCAAGTTTTCAGGGAAGAAATAGTTCCTTTGAACGATGGATCCAGTTTCCTGTATCTCCATCCCATGCTGGTTCCCTAATGCCTTGATCAGAGAAGGCACAGGAGGGATGGCTCTCCTCTGCTCAGCTGCCTCTCTTCATCTCACTCATTGGCACCTCTGAGTTTAAAGGTCCCTAATTCTGTGTTGAAATCACTTGAAATCAGCTCAAAAGCTTTGAGGGAGCGAGGGCAGACTGACAGATGGACAGAGTCATGCACTCAAACAGTTTGATTGCTCTGGTGTTATTTCCATCAGCGACCTGGATGGGGAAAAAAATAAAAAATAGGGCAAATATGATTTTAAAGAGGGAAAAATGACAGAACTTAGTTTAAGGAAAACTGAAGTGAGGCATTTCAGCCCTTCTAAAAACTCATTGTTCCTCCAGGCACCAGAGCCCGTCTCTGGCATGGACAGGGATGGAGGAGGCATGGGAAGAGAGGGTGCATGGCAGGTTTAACCGGGCTGGCTGGGAGGGAGTTTCTTCAGGGTGTCTGGTGCACAGAGCTGTGCTTTCAGCCCCTGCCAGGCACAGCCTGTGCTGTCAAACCAGCAGAACACAGCCCTCAAACCAGGCCCCTCAGGTGCTGCTGCAGGGACACCGTGCCCTGAAAGCTTTACGAGAATGTTGTTCCTCTCCTTTTCCTCCTAGAAGCATCCCCCATCCCATCCTTGCCCGAGCTGATCTATGATCAATAGCACCGAAATCTCGCTGCCCCCCTCAGGTGGTGAATTGGAAGGCAGCAGAGGTACCCCAGGAGTCTGTTTGGCAGAGGAGAGAAAGAAATCCCAGCAAAGCCACACTGTCTGCTGGAGAAACAACCACGTCTGCTCTCTCCCAACTGCTTAGCAATGCTGAGTGTTTGCTGGCTGCCTCCAACTCCCCCTCTGGATAAAGCCATGGCATAATGAGACAGAGAAGGAGCGAGCCACTCGCCTGAAGACACCTCTGCCTCCCTCCCCTCCTCGCTGTGCAAGCAGGGGCAGGCTGAGCAGCACCAGTGCTGCCCCAGAGCCTTCCCCTCACCCAGCAAACCCTGCACAGCCCTCCCAAGGATTGCAGCTCATTTTCCCCAAGGCTGGTGTAGCATTAAGTTCTTATATCCGAAAGCAGCCTTTCAAATTGCTGCCTGGTGTGTTACATAAATCCTCACCAGGATCCTCAGAGACTGCAAGCAATTACACTAGGTGCTGAGGAAGCAAGTGAGAGCTCAAAGAAAGGTTAAGAGAAGAGGAGACGGGGGGAAAAACTGAAACAACAAAAATCCCAGTGCTGGTAGCAGCTTGGACTGGGAGGGAGACCCACATGCCCAAGACAAGGCTGTGTGATTCATGTGGAAACTGCTACATCTTGGCCCGTTCCAACCAAGGCCCAGGGGAATGTCACCCATCTGTTAACAGTGATACTATTTGGTGAAGTGCTGGAACATCCATTTATGCCCTAAAACAGGAGAAACTCTGTCAGCAGAGCCCAGAGAGTCTGTAGATGATTCCTAGAGATCCATGCTCATGAAGGCATTATCTGGATGCTCTCCAGTCACGAACATTTTCTGTATAGACCTCCCTGTCTCCTCCACCCAGTTATGTGGCCATACACATGAGTTCTGGGAAGGGCTATTCACTCCATCTCACCTTGTCCTTCAGCAATAAACAGCAACAGCTCATGTTTGTCTCCTCGGAGCCAGCAGAAAGCATGAGGGATTTCTCTGGAGAGCAGCTCAAAGCTGAGACTGGCCTGCACTATCCATGTCTTGGAGCCCTTCTGAGGTCCAACTGCAGCCTGAGATCAAACGAGGAACCAGGACCCAGCGACTGAGCTGAAGGGCCTGAGATTCCCTGGGCAGGTCCATAGTGCAGAGACGATGCCTGGCAGTGTCCCCTGTGCAGGCTCCTCAGCTCTGCCAAGGCAGACACTCCTCTTTGGGTCTGGCTCAGTCAGAGCCAACCTGGGACTTGTTCCAAAGCCTTAAAACCAGCTGCAAATGTAAGCTGTTACCTTCCCTGCCTTCCCATTTCCCCTCAGGGCGATAATCTCCATTAGTGAATGTCTCCAAAGTGCTTCCAGACCAGCGTGTGGAGCCTGATGTCTCTGAAGCTTCCCCTGCACTTGATGCAGAAATGCTGTTTTCCCAGAGCTGCCCAGTGCCTAATGCAGGCAGCACGAAGCCAGCCTGCCTTCCTTCCCTGATGTTTTGCTCTCTGTTAGTCCCATAATGTTGTTATCCTTCACCACCTGACAGCTCTAGTGCCTGGCCAATAGGTAACTTTTGGGGGAAGGGAGGTTAGGGTTGAAGTGAATACATCAAATAGATTTTACAGGGCTGCCTGAATTCATGGGGCTCATAACACATGCATTTCCCTAATAGACATAGGCATGGATTTAACTGTCAGGCAGCTGCATTAAGAAAATGGATGGCAGATCCTGGAGACATCTGAGCTCTGGGTGGAGAAGGTTTAATCCAGGTACACAGTTCTGGCAAATGTGTCACTGTCTGGTCAGACGATCCAATAATAACTATTGCTCTCAGCTATTCCCTGGCGGCGAGGGAATAGCCTGCCTTTATCAGCAGGGAAAGCAAAGCACAGGGGAGCTGGAACAGTCAGGCAGTAGCAAGGAAGGAGCCCACGAGGAAGGAGCCCACGTGCTAAGCTCAGGCGAGGCTGCCACACAGCAGTGGGCTCTGAGGGATCCCTGGGAGGCAGCACTGAGCCAACTGAGCTGGCAAAGCCTCCAGGCTCCGTCCAGAGGGGTGCAGGGAGCCGTAGGGTACGTGGGTGATGCACAGAGGGGTGGCTGATCTCCCCAAAGCATCCCGTGGAGCAGCACTGGGTCAGTGGCTGCTCTCCCTGCAGGGTGAAGAATGGCCCCAGCTGGGTACAAACCCCACCTGTGCCCCTCCAGGTCACAGCACGGCCTCGTGCTCTTGCCTCTGTCCCCAGGACCATCTCTTCCATGATATTTTAGCTGATTCCCATTTCGTATCAGGCTATTTCCCTGTTTCTTTCCCAGCTGGGTGTAGCCTGCAGAACTGCCTTGATCCTCTTCGGCACAAGCTGCCAGAGACAAGGAGCTAAAGAGGCCAAAGAAAATCTGAGAAAAGCAGGAGGAAAAGGGGAAACTGTGGGCCACTGACATCTTTCTTGCTATCTATCTCCAAGCATCTTTGAAAGACTTTCTCTTCCTTTGACAGAGCCAGCCAGCCCTTCATCTGGGAACTGCACGAGTCTCAGGCAGCTTCAAAGCAGGATGGCTGCATTCACATTCCCAGCTGCGAGAACTTTCAGAGTCTATATTTAGGCTTTTCTATAGGATAAGGGACAAGACAGCATGGTTTCTGCTGCAGAAAATTATGTTCCTCTGACCCGCTTAAATCCTTTGGATGAGTTAAGAGACCAGTGGATAAAAGGGAATGAGAGAGTGTATATACACACACTCCTTTTGAATTTCAAAAGCCTTTTTTGATAGAGACCCTGACAGAGAGCTATCAAGGCATGATGGTGACCAGGGGGTGCAAGTTAAAATCCCTGTGATAGATTAATGCTGTTGGAGAGAACGGGAAGAAATGGACAGTTCTCAGCAGGAGAAATTGTGATTGTCAAGGGGACATTAAATGGGAATATCGCTCAGTCTATTTACTAACCATTGTGGCCGGGGCTGAGTAGAGAGGGAGGTAAGTTTGCTGATGACACATTTTTGTATTTGTTTTCAAGACTAAAGGGGAGTGGGGAGTTACTCCAATGGGGCTGGGAGCCTGGTGTCCTGATTTCCACCTCTGACTTAAACTGGCCCAGCTCTGCTGCCAAGAAGAGCCTGTGATTTGCACTCCAGGCCCTTTTTGTTTGCAGGCAGTGAAGGGAGCAGACTGGAGAGGGCTCGTGCCGGAGCCGGACTGCTCATTCCCAGCTGCCGACGTTCTCCAGCCAGCCATGCTGCCTCGTCTGGCACGTCCTGCTGCCATATGTCCCCAATCTGGGGGCTGCAGCCGCCAGTGCCCAAGTCAGGATGGCTTCCCAGCACAGGAGAGGGCTTCCTAATTAGTCTGTAACTCTGCCAGGATGTTGGGAGAAGGAAGTTAATTAGCAGAATGCGTTTGAATGGCTCGCCTGGGAAGGCAGACTTGTGCTTCACCTTTTACTCCCAGTTTCTCTGCCTGTTCTGTCCACCATGTCCATGCACAGCCCTCTATCAGCCCCTGTCTGTGTCTGTCTGTCCATCCAACATCCATCATCATCGTCCTGCTCTTCATCTCTTGTTCTTACTTAGCTCTTACTGCTCCTCCCATGGGAGCACCATTTGGGATCACACTTTTGCCTGCTGTCCAAGCCCTGATTCCCAGGCTCTGTGTGCCAGGCAGGAGCTGTGCTGGGTGTCTTCCCATAGGCAGAGCTGAGCTTACAAGACCTGCTGGAGTCTCTACCACAGCTCTTCTGCCTTTGTTCCCTTCTCCTGCCCGTCACCCACACTCTCTTCTCTACCCCCTGCACTGGAATTGTAGCTAAATTGAATTAGAGTAATTAACTTTTGGTCACACTTTTTGTCGACTAGTCAGGAGGGAGAAAAAAAGAAGGGAAGTTAATTGAGATGAAAGGAGACCACGTGGAGCAAGAAGCTCTGATTAATGTGTGTTGGTGAAACCCAGGGAAGTGTTGCAGTGTTTGCAGGGGTCACAGAAAACCTCCAACACCTTCTTCATCACCCCTGTGTCATACTGTGCTCTGCATTTGGGGATGGGGAGGGATTCTCTTCTCTGGAAGAGGCTGTTGGGTTTGAATTATTGTGTCATTTCCCTTCCCAAGATTTTCTTTTCACCATGTTGATAATGCAAAAGTTTGCTCCACAATGTGTGAATTCTAACTGGACAAATTGTTCTGGCTTGTTTGGCTCCAAACACTGTCATAAACTCCAACATGTGGGTGCTGTGCTGGTGTGAGAAGACCTTGTGATGTTCCCTTTCCCTGTAAACGAGGGTGTTGGCCTCCCCTCCCGTGGCAGCTCTCGGCCCCTGTGACATTTCAATCTGCTCTGGGATTTATGGCAGGCAAAATGATGTCTCATCTATTAAATGAAATGCCTCAAATAAGGCATTTCCATTTATTCAGGCAGTTATTATGTAATAATTAAGCACCAGTAGCTGATGGAAAACATATTTATAGAGGTTTAATAATGCAGCCTGTGAGAGGGAAATAGAGGCTGTGGCAGTGGCTGGGGTTTCTCACAGAGCAGCTGTCAGGGTGAGGCACAACTTGGTGCTCAGGACACTCTCATGACCAACAGCTCGATGGGAGCTGTTGAAAATGGAATGGTTTTTCTCCAAGGGGAACTAGAACTGCTCTGCTGAGAGAAGGCTTTCCAAAGCCAAGGGAGCCTTGTTCACACTGCGAGTCAGGTTGAGCCTCCTGCTCCTGCTGAAAGCCTGGAGGTCCTGGCTACAAGATGGAAAACTTCACCTCCCTTTCCAAGAGTTTTGCTTGGAATCATGCTCAGAAATGCCTGCTCTCCTTCAAGCCATCACTTGCCAAGCCCTCAGAGGGCTGGCATTTGCTGCCCTGACAGCCCAGCTCTGCTGCAGAAAGGGAGGGGGTAACAGGGAGGATGGAGAAGTCAGGGGAAATGTGAGAAAGAAAGCTCTCTGAAGTTGGTATTAGGCAGAGATTTGGGAAAGTTGGGAAGATATAAAAAGAACTTGAGAGAAGCATTTTCTCTGGGATTAAGACCACAGAGTCCATCTCGCTGTGGCTCTTAGAGCTGCCTTGAGGCACAGCAGCTTCAAAGGGGAGATGGAGAGAAACAGAAAATTAATGGTGCTTCTCCCCATGCCCTGCCTGTCCTGCCACACTCCAAAAGGAGAACTTTGCAAAAACTCAGGATGAGCAATTAATTTTAGAGAGATGGTCCAGTCTGGAGATCACAGCCAGCCTGGCTCCTAATGGGGTGCTTGGGTACACACTCCAAGTAAGTCCTTACACACTCACCCAGACACATCCATGTGCTCCCTCCTGCCCTCACCCCACCGTGCCTGCCCACAAATGTGCAAATCAAAGGGTTTATAAAACCTCACACACACACCCAGAGCATCTTTCCTCCTCCTCCCTTTCCTGGTGTGTCATCGCCGCAGTGTTTTTTTAGAATGTAGTTAAACTCAATAAAATAATCATTATTGCTGCAATTATTTCCAAACAGATTAAATATCTGCCATGCTCCCAGTTACAGTATAAAACAGGAGGAACCATAAACCACCTCAGTGCATAAAAACGGGGAAGGGAGAAGGAAGGGATGACATTTCATCTGGCTTCCTCATGGGCCTGTGTAGTTACTGGGAGCATTTGCATATTTTTAATGCAGTGCCTCTTTAATAAATTCCTCCCTCCAGACACATTAAAAATGGTGTGCATCTCTGAAGGGTAGGGAGCGTTGGCAACTCCAGACTGCGGGTGCAGGCGCAGAACACACAGGCAGGGGATGTGTGTGCTGTGGGAGGGGAGGGGAGGAGTGCAGGGAAGGGGGAGGACGGCACAGCACAGCACTCCTTCTCTGGGTACACCAGCAGCAATGCCATCTGTTTAATTTTTGACCTTTTTGTTGTCTGACCTCCTTTGAACTTCACCAGGATTCTCCAGGGTAATATAGTTCCTTTGCATTCAGGGGCAGGATTATTTGCTATTAAATTGGAAATCAGGAAAGAGGGAGACTTAAATTCTACTCCTGACCTGTTAATCTTCCGCAGAGTACAAATATTGCCTGTAATTACAGGGTTCTCTCTCTCTTTTTTTTTCTTTTTCCTTTGGCCTGAGTTCAGGCCAGACCCCAAACTTGCACTTTAAGCCTCTTATGGCAAATACTTCTCTTCTGAGAACAGGCTGTGCTCTTACATTCCCCCCTCAGCTGGAGATCCCAGCTCAGAGGCACCACGTGCTCCATGTCCACCCCTGCCCGTGGGTCCAGCAGGGAACAAGCAGGGAACAGGGAGCTGAGAGCTGGTTAAAAATACCCTGGGTGCAGGAGCTCGACAGTGACTCCTACCCAAGCCCAACAAGGCTGGGGCAATCCAGGTCCTTCAGGGCACTGTTTGAGGGATTCATACATGTAGAGATCAGTATGGTCCCTCGCCCTGCCACTGGAGTTCCAAAGGATCTCCTCAGCTTATGTGTCTCCCTGGTGGCCCAGATACCTCTTTTCTTCTACCCTTTTCCTCTTTTATTCACTTTTTCTCACCCCAGGGGCGCTGCCTGGGGAGAGGTTTATGGCAGCACGAGGGTGGGATGGCAGACGTGGTCCATCATTGCCCCTCTGGCCAGTGTAGCTGGTGCTCCTCTGCAGTTCCTAATGGATGAGCATGGTTCTTCTGAACCTTTTGGTGATTTTTTCCTAGAAAATAGCTCATTTCCTGAACATTGTTATGTCTACCCAGAAAACTTGCTTTCACTTGTTTCCCAGAACACCACAAAAGATGTTCAGTGAACATCTGAAGATGTCCAGAACACCTGAAGGTGTCCAGTCCACAACTGCTGTAATCCAGCAAAATGGAACAATTCCTGTCTAGGTGGGCTGACCTGATGCTGGGCAAGGCCTATAATTTGGGACAGTCAATTCTCCATGTCCTCTCTGGGCCCCCCAAATACATTCCTATTTCTAGTGCACTGCAATTGCCATTTCTGTGCTATTCCTTGGCCACTGAGGGCGGGGGGAGCCTGTAGTATATCCCAGGAGAGGATGCCCACAGCAAACTCCACCTCTCGTGGAGCATTGCAACAGTCTCATGGAACTTCAGCACCTTCAGGTTGCTTTGAAAACCCCCACCATTCTCACTGAGTTTCTCTCCACTGCCCCCAGTTCCTGGCCAGCTTGAATATCCCTCTCAGAGTGATGTTAATAAATCAAGAGGACAATGTTCTCGGGTCCTTTCTGGCTCTTCCACATGTGGGTGTAATTCTACGTGGCAGGCTGGAGGCACAGAGAATGTACATCAAATCAAGAATAAGAGTTTTAGTTAATGCACTCCAGCAAGTTGCTTCCACAGCACCTCGACTGACTATTTTATCAGCAGAACAGAGCACAAGAGAAATTGTAGATGAAACAAATACAGAAAATACATTAAGAGAGTAAGTAATGAGATCTGGGTGAAATTGCATCTTATGAAAAAGTAATCTGCAGCTTAGTGTGCAAGGAGGAGGAATTTGATGGAATAGAGGGACTCTCAAGGAAGGAATGAAGGAGCACATTACAAACAGACAAAGACAGCCAGGTGTGTTGTGGAACGCAGGGAAGCAGTTAAATTAGGATGTAATGGAAGAGGTTATTTTAATATTCTCTTTTATGGATATTGGTGTCAATATTATCTCAGGGAAGGAGAGAGCGAGGGTGGAGGAAAGGGGTGTGTGTTTTGTGAGAAAAGGAAAATAAATTGCACAATGTACAAATTCCAGAGTCCTTTCCTCAGAAAGAACAAAGACATGAGCAGCAGATCCTGCTGGGGCCATCGTGGAGACACACAGAGGCCACAGGGTTTGCAGCATCACCGTGCTCACAGCAACAGCCACAAACACGGCTTTGGCATGGCAGCTCCTGCTTAGGAGGGAAAGGAGGAGCTTCCCAAATCCAGAGCTTGTGTCTGGCTGAGAAGGGGGGAAAGTGATCCCCCAGAGGACAGGGCTCTTTAGGGATGTCCCACGGCACAGCAAAACCTTCTGCTTCAGCCTGTACTTCAGTTATTTGGCCTTTTCCCACAGCAGGGTCTGTGTGTCCCAGTGCCACCCAGTGTGGGGGGAGATGGGGAGGGCTGAGGGACACAGAGACCTGCTCCTAAAAGGGATTTCCCTGCTCTGTATGGCTGCTGTATGGAAGGGTTAGCTGGATGTGCCTTTACTGTAACCATCCAAATGTGAAATCCAAGGGAGCCCCCTGAGCTCCCACTCAAGGCAGTGGAGAGGCAGAATCACCTTCTCCAGAAGTTCTGTCACCCCCTCCAACTCCAGCAAATGATCCACTGGCAGGAAGCATCGCTGCTTTAGCTGCAGAGGGAGTCAAGAGTCATGGATTTTGGGTGGAGAGGTGGTTCCATCCTTAAAAGACAGCCCCTGGGCACTAAGGAAATGGATTTGTGTCAGAGCAGTCGCTGAGGCAGAGACAGCCAAAATTCAGCCTTCTGTCTCCCAGCTCTTCCTCCTCCATCCCCCCTGCTGCATCCCTCAGCCTCTGGCACAACCTCTCCCATCCAGTGGGTGAGGATTTCCACTGGCTGGTGGCACTTCTACCTGGCACTTATTAGCCTTTCCCTAAGACAGCCCTAATTATGGAGCTGCCTCATTAGACAGAGGAGCCGAGGCCCTGTGGACTTCCCAAGGTCAGTCAGGTGCACCTGTGAACCACCTCCTGGTTATTCCTCCCTTTCTGCAGAGAGCTGGAAGTGCTAATGCAGAGGAGTGGAGGCACTTGGGAAGTGACACTTGAGTTCCTCATTAATGACCCCAAGGACAGAGCAGAAATCCAGGCACACAAGCTGTGTTGGGGGGATTTGTCATTCCTGCGTGTTGGGCTCTGTCCCCTCCTCCAAAAATCTTGGAACTGGGAGTATCTCCTGCTCTTGATGGAACAGGAAATCCCAGTTTCAAGTCTTGCAGGGAGCATCCAAGGCTCCCTGCATAGAGTTGCTGTTCTCAGGGTTGCCCCTGCTCTTGGCTGAGTAGAGAGGGAGACAAGGCTGGATTCATTTAGTCCAGAGTGGACTTTTTGCTAACTAAAGTTTGATGAACTCATTTCCTACCTGTGTTGCAGTCTGCCTCCAGCACCTGCCGTTCCCAGACAAGCCTGGAAATGAATTCATTTCTGGCCAAGCCAGAGTGGGCAATTTTCTTTTGTAGTTTTGAGTTTTTAGTGCAGGGAGAAATCAGCAATGATTTCATTTGGGACTGAAGGAAATGCTTTGTTCAACATCAAATGAGAAGTGGGAGGGTTTTCCTCTTCTGAGTATGGTCAGATGTAATGCAAGTCCATGTGAAAAGAGAATGAGCCCTGTGAGCTGAGAAATTGGAGTGGCTCCTATGAAAAATGCCACACTAAAGTGTTTCAGACTTGGGATGGAGGGGAATATTGCTTTCTGCTGTAGCTTTTTCAACTGAGTATTGCCAGTGCAGATAATTCTGGGGAGGTTTTTCAGCCCAGCCAACGTGCCAGTGTCACCCAGCTCTGGTGGGTGAGCCACGGGCCCCTGACCCCAAGCTTTTGTACCCAGGCAGGGGGTTTGTGGTTGCTCCTCCTCTGAGAGCACAGCTCTGCTCTGCCTTAGCATCATCTCCAGACCTGCAGCTGGGAGGCAGGACACCCTCCTGAGCTCTTCCAGTTTATCCTCACTCCTGGTGTTTGCACAGCTTCATCCTCCACAGCTCCTCCTATTTCTTACCTGAAATGAACCACATTGCATCCACTCAACACTGCTGGAGCAAAAAGAAGAGATAAATTAAAAGGAAACCTTTTTAAAAAGACTTCTCACTTGGACACCTTTGTTCCTGCCTGAGTGAAAAAGAGAATGGTGTTTTCATAGTCAGGGCTGTGGAAATGAACGTAGATGAAAAGGTGCAGTGTAATTAATTAAATGATCTCCAGGACCTTAGGAGTATTGCCAGCGTGCAGAGCACGTAATTGGGAACACACTGCCTGAATACATCATTACACACACACACACATGTGCAGGGTGTGCCAAGTCCAGCCACTTCAGTCCAGCAGGATCACACATGGCCTGGCCTGTAAAGCTGCTGCAGGCAGAGCTGCTGAGAGCCCAAGGCAGGGCTGCCTCCTCTGGGACTCCCTGGACAGAAATGTGTCCCCACTCACGGAAGGAGCCTGGACCTTCCAGGAATCACACAATGTGTGGCACGTGGATTTGTTGGGATGTGTTTAGGATGTGTCAGGCTGTGCTGCACCGCAGGAATCACCCTTGCAGAGTTGTCTTGGCTGGTTTTGGAGGAGTTTCTCTCTGTGGGGATAGGTATTACGTACCAAAGCAGTGGTTATTTTGCCTTTTTCCTTCCCTTTTGTAAACCCACCCTGGGTTGCAAGGCATTTAGTGTTGGCAGGAGTCTGATGGGCTGAGCAGTCTCAGCCTGCTCACATCTCCGTGCCCCGCTCTGTGCTGATTCACTTCTGGCTTCTCTGGGGGGCTGACCCAAAACTTGCTGTGGCTGAAAGATCTGTCAGCTAATTTCATTGAATTTTAGCCCGGATTTAGCGGGGTCAAGGCAGATCACAAAGAGCAGAGTTGTGAGGGAGGATAGCCAGGCACTCACAAAGGAAAAGTGCTTTAAACATTCAAGAAGAAAAGTAGCCGAGGAAAATGATTTTCAAAGCTCCCTCCATGAAATCTGTGTTAGGGAAGGAGCACAAAGTGCCACGTGTCTTGCAGCACAAATATGCTCTGTGAGGAAGCAGAAGGAGCTACCTGGTGATTAAACTTTCCAAATGAGCCACTGGTGGAGGAGCAGACAATAACTGCAAATAAATGGGTATCAAAATTCCTTCTTCTTTCTTGCCCTGGGGAAGAAGGAAAATAACTTGCCATGAGCCTCAGTGGCAGCTCTGTGGAGGGATTGGAGTTCCAGAGCTCTGCCAGGGGAAGAGGCACAAAACAGAGGCCGTGGGCACAAGGGGGAGGGTTGAAAGAGCAGAACTGGGGCCACAGCAAAGCCAGGGAAGGGATCCAGGTTGGCAAAGAGACCAGAGGATGGTAATGAAGGGCAGCAGCAATGCTGCTTCGTGACCCTGAGGTCTCTCATGGCTCTTCTGCTTGGATCTCAGCTCATTCCTGGGGGAGCCTGGAGCCCTTTGCTCCCTGGGCAGGGCAACAGAGGCATGGAAAGGCCAGCACCCCCTGCTCCATGGATGGCTGTGCCGAGGTTTGGGGTCAGGAGAGCAGCTGGAGGAGCACAGCTCCTGCTCTGCCAGCTTCAGGATCCTGTCCTGGGGGGCTCATGGGATGAAGGCTGTGAGATCCCCACGGACAGAGGCACCTGAGGCAGATGTTTGGTTTGCAATGTCCCATGTGGCACAGCCACTGAAGCCACAGGGTTAAAAACCATAGGCCTTTTGTAGGCCTGATCTAGGAAGCTTTGAAAGGACTTGCTTTCCAAAGACATTTCCTGAAAACCAGCTCCACTCCATAGAAAAATCCTCCTGGCAACTTCTGCTTTGGAAAAATTTGGGTTTTCTTCCTCTTCTGCCTGTTCTGTGACTCTCTCCTTTCCCCGTCTCCTCCTTTCTTCTGCCATCCAGCAAATCATTTCCTTTGGCTCCTTCTCCAAGCTTCTTCATGCATGTCACAAAATCTACCAGATCTGAAAAGGGGGAGGAAGGGGAAGGGGAAAAACACAGCTTTATAGAACAGGCAGTAAGAACCCACTTTATTATTTATAATGCTCAGCTGTAAGCAATAAACACAGGCACCAAATGTAAATTCTGCCACTTCCTTACCCTCTCTCTATAATTCACATCATTCAATGTCTGCCTTAATGTGCTTCTATTTGTCTGAGCTACACATTTCTTGGTGTGATTTTTTTTCTGATGAAATAATATCTCCACGTAGAGTTCTCTTCCTCTATCCTTAGTCTTGTAAATTAAATTAATTTAAAATTCAAAGGGATAATATTCTGCTAAAATGATCTGCTGCATCATTGCAGGTCGTGGTGTTGAACTGTAAAATAAAAGCCTGTTTATAACTTATCATTTGCAAGGCTTTCTTCTCCCAGAAACTAGAAATGTGGTGGGTAGAGCCATGTGAGGAGTTGGAAAGATATCCATTCTCTGCATAACCAGAGGGAGATGTTCAGGTATCCTGGGAATGTGGCATCCAAAAGGTTGTCTAAATGGATTTGTACAATCCAGTGCACTGTTGTTTGAGCATCCACCTTCCCTAAGGCCTTACCTTTGCCCTTTAGGGTGGTGCTTTGGTGGGATGAAAGAAATCCCAACAGTGGGAATCCCACTGTTCCCTTGCTCCCAGTTTCCTTCAGTTGAACACTGTGGTCCTGAGCTGAGGCAAAGCCAGGAGGAGAGACTAAAGATCCATATCCCATTTCCGTATCATGGATCTGCTCCTCAATACATTGCATCTCAGGAGCACACAACTTGATTTTTCCAGAAGGGGCATGAGAAGTTGTTATTTCCCATTTCCTCACATCTCAGAAACAGCAGAAACTTCTTTCAGATTTTTCCAAGATAATTCTCTTTGCTGTTCCATTTTCCCGTTATATATGGAATGAAAAGATTGAGAAGAACTCTTAGGTCTGTAATGAGCTAGAAATGTTGCTGCTGTCAGAAAGGGCTCTGCTCCCCCTGGACCTGTCCAGACTATGCTGAGTTGGAAGGGACCCACAAGGACCATCGAGTCCAGCTCCTGGCCCTGCACAGGACCATCCCCAAGAGTCACAACCTGTGCCTGAGGGGATCATCCAAACACCACTTGATCTCTGTCAGGCTTGGTGCTGTTCAGTGCCTGACCACCCTTCCTGCACAGCCTGAAACACAGAGCAGCAGGTGCAAAACCTGCTCCAGCTTCCCTGAACCATTTCCAGGCTCCCCCATCCTTAGCACTGGCCAATTTAACAACCCTGAGTGAGCAACACCTCCTTTTGATGGAGAGATTATGGAGAAAAGACTCCACTTCTCCACCCTCTCCTACACCCGAGGCCCATTCGCAGGTGCCGCTCCACTGATGCAGTTCTTTCCCGCTGGAGAATCCTTCCTCCAGTCTCAAGAAATGGGATTGTCAGCCATTCCTTGGGGAGACAAGGCCAGTTCCTTCCTGCCTGGCTCAGGAGCGTGGCCAAACACGTCTCATTAGTGATGCACTGTGATTGACTTTAAGGTTTCCTCACAGCCCGACCAAACCCCCTAACAGTTTCCTTTCCCTCACTTAATGAAGACAGTTCTCTCACACTCCTCATACATCATATTGCAATGGCTCCTTCGGTGTGGCTGGGGCTTCACTGGTAGTTTTGTAATTTATGAGACTCTTAGTGGCTTAATTATGCCGTCAGCTCCATCTGTCACTTAACTGATATGAGGAATGATGGGATGCCATTAGCCAGCTAATAGTTGCTGTAAAGAGTATTGTTTTATGCCATTTAATCGCAGGAACATAAACAGTTTTTGCTCCCCGATATCCATGCTTGCTTTGGTAATGATATTTAAGAGGCCAGTCTTGACATCTGTCCCTCTGCCTGCAAAAGAGCTGGAGGAAATAAAAGGAAACTATCAGCAACAAGTCGAATTAGATTTACCGTGAACATGACGATCATTTGGCTTCATTTTTTTTTCTGTGATTCTGGAACTTTTTATTTTCATCTTAGGACTTTTCTTGCTTCTCATCTTGAGCTCTCTTGATCAAGGCCAGAATGTGGTGTGTTCATCCCCATGAGGGAATTACTGGGCTTGGAAAATTTTCATCTGAGCCCCTCATCTTTGTTACCATATCCTTCCTCTTTGCATGTCCATGAAATAATACTCATTTGGTAGCTGGAGGGCCAAAGTACAGGAGACCCTGAATCGAACCTGCTGCAGGACAGAATCATTTGGTTTCCATTTTAGATGGCAAAGTCAAAAATTTAAAGCTTATAAACCCCTCTCAATCCTTGTTTAACCCCGGAGCCACCCGAAATGCAATTTTCAGCATTAAAGTTTTTCAGGCACCAACATTCCTGCCTCTGAGCTTGCCAAGGGCGGGTTCAGCCCTGGCAGGACTCTGAGCCCTGTCTGAACCCTGGCAATTTTTGGCAAAGTGCTTTGCTGCCAGCCTTGGTGCTGTTCAGTGCTGAGAATCTGTGGAGGCTGAGGGTGTGGTAACTGTGAGGGAACTGGAGCCAGAGAAGCATGTTCACCTTTCCCAGTTCAGCTATTTTAATCTCCAACAGAGCTGTCTCTGTTCTTCTGCTCCTGCTCATCCCACGTTTGATTTGATTCCTTCAAACATCGCCTTCACCTCGCCTGACAGCAGCCCCTGTGAGCCAGGACAAATCCTTCTGGTACAGCCGTGCAGCGGTTTTGGCTTTGCATTATCCAAAACGTGCATGTGGATTGCCCCGTGCCGGAGGTGTGGAACCCACAGCCCAACGGGTTAAGCCAGCAACGTCCTCATGTCCAACAAACCTCATTCCCAGGATACACCAGGGCCTGAAGACAGGCAAATTGCTGGGAACACAGCGTTCCAGTCCTCTTGGATGGTGCCCAGGTTTCCATTAAAGTGCCGTGACTCCTTGGCGTGACCTACAGCCCGTCAGCGAGGGGTTACGGCGCGTTGGCTGCTGGTCACTCTCCTGCTCCCATAAGTAGCCATCAATCAGCAGGGACCTGCTGCAGTCACGCAGTAAAGCTGGAGAGATTATTTGCTCCTCTGTCATTCAGAATAAATGTATCCCAGAGTGCTTTGTAAAATTAATTAATGGACAAAGGAGAGAGAAATTAAGAGCTGAAGACTAGGGATGAGAGCGAAGGCTTGAGATGAGATGAGATGAGATGCAGAGGGATGTCCTGGAGTAAATATCTGCACTGGGACTGCTGGGGGGCATCAAATACCACCGGGTGACAAGGCAGAGATAAGCAGATGCAGATTTGGCCTGTAAAATGTGTCATCCCCCATGCTGGTGATGGCAGCTCAGCACAGGAGCTCAGAGGAGGATGTGGGTCCCCCTGCCAGCCCCGCTCCTGGCTGTTCTATGGATTAAACTGCTGCCTTCCTTTATCCCTCAGTTTCTCCCCATCAGGCATTGATGGCTGTGTTTTGTGGGATGTGGCACGGCTTTGTTCACCAGTGTCTGTAAAGTACATGGCAGTGTCTCTGTGAAAGGCACTCCATAAATCCCAGATTTTATGGCTAATTATTATTTATGGGAACATGTGACTTAGGGACTCCCCCTCTATAAAAATGGTGTAATGAATGAGGGTCAGCCCTAGAACACAGGCTGTCCTTGGTCAGGGTGAGGAGGAGGGAGTCAGGAGGGGAAGAAGGAGCAGCTGTTCACTTGCAGTCCCTTCCCACACAGTGCTGAGCACCCTGGCAGCATTTCCAGGTTCTGCACAATTCGTGGAGGTGGGTGGAGGAGAAAGCGAGTGGCTGTGTCAGCAGCGCTTCTGCTCAACCTTCATTAGACACTGGAGAAGCCACTTGGGAGCAAGACATTTGATTGCCCCAAGGGGTGGAAGAGGCTCAGTGGGGAAATGACCTCCAGCAGCAGTGCTGCTCGCCAAAGGAGTTTCTCACTGTAGGATGTGCCATGCCTGGCCCTGTGTGACAGATTTCGGGGAGAGGGTCAGACCCTGTTCATCAGCAGAGTGATGGGCTTGGCTCGGCCTCACGCTGCTGCCAAGCCTTGAGCTGCTGCTGGACCCATCATGCTCATGCCCAAGGTGTGTCCTCCATCCCCAGAGTCCTGGTGAGCACCGGTCTTAAAGCTGAAGGGCATCACTTGGGGTTGGGAACAGGACGGATCCCACAGAGCTCATCGGAGCGCCCGTGTGAGCAAGCACGGCTCCTCCAGCCCTCCTTCCCCCCTCATTAAATCCCTGCGCTATAAAACAAAATGTCAATTTTCTTTTTAACCATCTTTTATGGCAGATTTGATGCAGCTTGGCAGATTGATAGCCCTGGTGACTGACGGCTCCCATTTATCCTCCCGTCAAGCGTGCAGGATTCCCCGGCACAGGCAGCCCTGACAGGGAGGCAGTGCTGGGAGGGGGCAGCGTGCCAAGGAGGTGGTTGTGGCCCTCTCACTCAGCCCTGGCACCGTCTGCATCACCAGACTGCTGTGCTAGTTCCTGGTGTCTGCTCGCCATCGGGCTGAATTATCCCAGCCAGCGTTAGAGCTGTCTCCTGCAGTCGGCAGCGGGCTCGGAACTGACCTGTGCTGCCGTGGCAGAGGGGAGAAGCCGAGCAAATTAACAAGGCTGCTAATGAAGGCTGAAAGCAGATGCACCTCCAGGAGGGCAGCCAGGACTGTCTCCCTGTCAGGGCAGCAGGGTGGTGGGCAGAGCTGCACAGACACCTCCATCCCCAGCCAGCTGCCCTGCTGGGGGTGCTGGAGGAGGAGAGGGCTTGTTGTGCTTGTGGAGGGGATTTCATTTCTCTACAACCTCATTCAGACTCCTGGAGTTCACAGCCCGAACAGACCGTGCCAGAGGGACACACGGGGGGAGTGTTGTCCCCTTCCAGCCCAACAGGGCAGGAGAGGAGCCAGCGCTGCCCGTGGGGACTGAGCCACACCACTGCTGCTCCCCAGCCTTCCCCAGCTGCATGGGCCGTGCTCGCAGCTCCTTTCCTTTCCCCTCGCCTCACTTCAAAGGCAGGAGAAGAAAGCGGGGGTCTGCAGCAGCAGAGAACAGCCCTGGCGTCGCAGGCTGCGTGGGTAGCGCTGTCCCGTCTGTTCTGCTGACTCGGTGCTTCCACTCGAGTGCGAAGGCGCGCCGGGAGCGCGGTGGGAAGGCTTGAGAAGAGCCTGCCACTTGTGCTGACAAGAGCGGTATTAGCATAACAAAGGCTAAATTTTTCAGCATCCGGTAGAGAAGCTGAGAGATGCAGAAACAGCAAAGGCAGCTCGGTAAATAGACTCTTTTCTTGCTCTCCTCATCTGTTCTTTCCTCTTTCCCTCCCTCAATTCATTGCAGGGCTTCATAGCGCCTCTAACACACTCCAGCTGCCAGCAGTATCCAAAATAATCCAAGCAAGAAGTGTGTCTGAGCCGCTGTGCTCCCCTCTCCCCGAGAGGATGCTCGTGGCAAGGCAGAGCTCCAGTGGCAGCTGGAGAGTGGAATCGCTCCGTATGGCACTCCCTGCACCGGCCCCCGGGCAGAGGATGGGGAGAAGGGACCCGTGGGAGGGATGGCGAGGATGGGATGAGAATGGGACAAAAGCCACCTGGGCGTGGGGACCCAGGTGGGTGGCCTCGTTGGTCCACTCTTTGATGCAGCACAGTTGGAGTCAAGGACGTGATGACTCCAGGACACGCTGCCAGGGGATTGTTTTAGGCAAAGGTCACTGTCCCATGGAGATAAACAAGGGATTTCTGCTCCTCTTCACATCCACCACTGCTGTCTTTCACCATGGGTTGCTCAGGGGTTATGCTGAGTGGAAGAGGTTGGGTTCTGCTCCTTGCTGCCCAAAGCACAGCCATGTCAATTATTCATTTGACACATTCTTTGGTGGCTTTTGCTCAACTCGCTGTGAAACCAGGTGAGAAGGCAGAAAAAAGAGTTGTTGTACCATTGAACTGCACCTCTTCAGGACAACAGGCTTTAAAAATGGCACTTTCCTTGAGAAAAGTCCAACAGGATTATTTTTTCCAATGGCTTAATTAAAAAAAAAAAAAAATCAAAACCTCGGCATCTTTCATTAAATACTTACCAGTGGTAAACCCTAAGGTTTCCATTTCTTGGCTTAAAAGCTTTTGTCAGGGGATTGAATGTGGTCAGTGTTTGACCTCAAAATACTCCCCAGGTTTTGGACCACAAATGAACATTTCCCAGGTTTGCAGACACTGTGCAAAGCTTGGTTTCACTTGCAGCCTTTCTACTGAAAAGCTGTTTCATTAGGGAAGTGTCACTTGTCTTTCCCTGTTAAAACTAGAGACTGTGAGCCTTCATTTTAGCAGCCTGTGTAGCCACGGGGAGCAGCAGAGGTGCTGTGCAGTGTCTGTACCAAATGAACTCCATCGGGTTTGCTCTTTCTTTCTTCTTTTCGAAAACAAAGTAGAATCCCCACCACTGCTGCCTCCTCAAAGGGGAGGAGGACAGGGTTGCCAGGTGAGCAAAACTAGAAAAATATTCTGTTCCTTGTTGGGCCTTTAATGAAGCATTTACAAGATCAAACAGGAAGAGGTGCCCTCCCACGGCCTTCTTAAAGCTGTAATTAATTGCAAAGTAAGTAGCATATAATTGCTTTCCCAAGAGCCCCCAAGAGAGCAGGGCGATACCTCAACAAAGGTGCTAGAGCAAGCAAAAGTTAATTAACATTAAGAATTAAGTGGCTAATTGCATTGTTCTGACAGTGCAGCTCACCCTCCCAGTGGGGTGGCGTTCCCAGAGCGTTTCCTCGCAGCATCCCAGGGTCTGCCATGACCCAAGGGAGCATCTTGCAGATGAGATCCTGCCGTGGCAGATGGGCTCAGCCTCTCGAGGATCATACTTCCTTCTGGATTTTCCCTCTGCTGGGGTTTGGTGGGCTGGCCCCAGCTCTTGGCCCCATCCTGGTGTCCACCACCCCCACAGCAGGCACAGCAGAGCAGCAACAGCAAAGAGTAGAGGACACGCCAGCCACCTCCCCACACAGTAACTCTTGTGTTTCTAGGCATGCCCAATTTCCTTGAAAGCCTTCACCTTTTCTGGAGGAATTCCATTAGCCAGAGGAGTCAGGAGTGCCAGAGTATTAAGGGATTCAGCTGCCTGCTTTTAATGGGGTAAAAACATCTTCCATCTCCCCATCTTTGGGACAAGGAAAACTGCAGGCATGAGGACCCCAACTGAGATTCCAGAGTCTGGGAGCATTACATGGATGTGGCTACACTGTTAGACTAATTTGAGCTGTGGAGGGGCCTCTAGAGCATGGTTGCACTGACCAAAGGAGCACTGTGCCTGCAAGGGTGGCTCAGCACTCCTGGAAATCAGCTGGATAGCTGGGCAAGGAGATTTTACCTTTCCATGCTGTTGTGTTTCTCTCTGGATAGCACCACCTCTCCCCTCCTCTCCAGGGTGTACTTTTCCCTCTGGCCTTGCCAAACCACATGTCATGAGCTTCATCAGCCATTTCTATTCCCCCAGAGTACAGCTGGGGCACAGGAGAGCAGGTTGTTCTCTCCAGCATGACAGGCAACAAGTAGGATTGGAATGGCTAATGTGTGGACATGGAAAGGATGAGAAGGCCATCCTGCTGGGGGGGCCAGCAGACATTGCTTGTGCTGCCCTGTTCCAACCCTATCACAGGCCCTGTGATGGAGGTGCAAAAGGAAAAGAGCTGAGAAGGGACCATGGCTGGGGTTCTCATCTATTGAGGGAGCATATGCTGGGAATGGTCTCCTCTCTTCCCAACAGGACATGCCTGAAGCTGTCCTCCCATCTCCAGATCAGTCTGTGACACTGTGGGTTGATACTGGGAGACTTGGAAAGGGTTTTCCTTCCCTACCTCCACTGTGGGACCAGACCATGGTGGAAGAAGGTCAGTGAGCCAGTTAGCCTGCAGCTCTTTGCAGGGGGACCTGTGTGGCTGTGGCCACCACGCTGGGGTCCCTCTCTGTGCTGCAGGACTCGTGGGAATGCCCTGGCTCCAGGAGCAAGGTTTCACCTGCCCTGCACTGACAGCTCCTCCCTGTCAAAGCAAACTGAACACCTGCAGATCTGCAGAGGATCAGCAGAATCCTGAGCTGTGGAGCTGGGGGAACTGTACTGGGGGATGGCAAGAGCTTGCTTTGCAGGTTTTTGTGGAATATGTTCAGTGAGAGGCAGGCTGGGAGTGGTGTGTTCTTTGGGAACAGACAGGAGCTGGCTGTGTTGGGGCACATTGCCAGGAGACCTGAGGGTATGCAGGGTGGGCTGGGATTAACTGTGGTCTTGGGCATATCAAAGAAGAGGGTATGATTTGGCTGAGGATATCGTGCCTGCTTCCTCCTTTCCATGGAGCAGCTCCATGTCCATAGTGGCATCTCTTGGTTTTCTAGATAAAATAGAAGCACGAGCTAGAAGATACCTGTACAGGTGAGAAGCTCTTGGCTGGGAGATGTTGAAAAGGAAATTCACTCTGGAGCCAAATTCAAATGACAGCTCAAAGAGCTCAGCACTGCAGACTCCCTTTCCACTGCTTGCTGTGTGTAAACACATGGAGAGGCACCCTGCAGCTCCCTCCCAGTTTGCCTCATTCCCATTCCTACTCAGGTCCCTTTGGAAGCAATAATACATGAAGCCCTGGTGCTTTCCATAGCATTCCCACTGCTGCAGGGACCCCCTGGAGGCCTGAGCACAGAGTTTCACACTAACAGTGCTGGGATTGCACAGCGTGGCTCACAACCCTCGCAGCTCCATGGGGTCGTGAACTGTGAGGAGAAACTGTGAAGGATTCATGCCTTTCCTCCCAGCTGGAAAAGGCTGAGGCAGCACCAACTCCACAGGATCCCAGAAAACAGAGGCTGGATGGCTCTGAGACCCACTGAGAGATGTGGAGTTTTCTCAGTGTATGCTTCTTCAAAAGCCCTCTCCAAAATAAGTGGAGATGCCTTGCTGGCCACTGGAAAGCTTTTCATCCAAAGCTTGGAGACCTGGTGGCTCCAGCTCTGTGAGAAACACTGGCTTTATTTCATTGAAGATCTTGCAAGCCTGACTGAGCTTATCCTGCCCTCTCTCTCTGCTCCTGCCCCTGCCAGCAGAAAGGAAGGTTTTTCCAGTATCATCCTCCTGAGCTGTTCAGTTCATCCTCCTGTGTCTTTGTTTGGACCCTCCCTGCTTTCCCCCAGCGTGTCCCCTGCATTTTGGTGCCTTTGGGTTGGGGGACACCTCCCTCAGCTCACAGACTCAGTCCCTTGCTGTGCAGTCCTTAACCTCTCTTGCTGAGCTCTCTGGGGCTCTCTGTGACCAGGCCACCTGAAAGCATCGACCTGAAGCTCCGTGTGTCCTCTTGAGCTCTGTACATACACAAAAACTACTCGAGCCTTCAAGGGCTTCGTGTTAACTCGCTCTGGGAATGCTCTTCCTGGCACCAGACCTGTTTTCGTGGTCTGAGCATTAACATCCATGAACCAAAGGTAGAAGCCTGGCTCTCCTCTGGTGCCAGGGAGGAGCAGCCACACTTCTCCTCTCGGGTACCAGAGGGGTGTTGCCATCTAAGCACAAACCCTTTGCAGTGCAAAGGCTTTATGAGCCTATTTCTTAGATAACAGCACTTGCCTTAACCTCTCCCCTGGCTCGTCTTCCTCTGTTACGTTCCTGTTAATTCTGGGGATATTTCTTCATCTCCTGACAGTCCAAATGCAGCAGCAAAGGTAATAAACAGAACATTAGCTGTGCTTTGTTAGAGGGAACGAGGCTTCACTGATAAAGAGGCACCAGGGCTGACAAGAGGAGTTGCTCTCCCGGGCAACATCTTCACTGTGTACGGCTCCAAGTCATTTCCTCCTGCTCTGGAGCTGCACTGGCCTCCCTAACACCGGGTGAAACAGGGATGGGCTCATTCCCAGCTTGCAGTTGCTTCTTCTGGGGAAGAACAGACCACTGTTCTGGCACAGGAGAAGGTGGAGATGGAGGAGGAAGAAGCAGAGGGGAAACTGGGTGCTGTGAGTTGCCATAAGAATAGCTGGGATGTCCAAGTTGGGCAGAGCTGGTCCTCAATATGCTCGAAGATTTGATGCCAGAGGCCCCATCAGTCAAGTCAAGAACTCGGCAGACCTCACCTTACTTTTCAATGAATGTCCCCAGGACAGTCTCCCAGGGGGTTTGTGGAATTCAACTCCTGCTGGATGGTTTTGAAGAGGGTCCTTTAGCCAGGTCCACAAAAAGGAACAGTCAGGTCTGTGCTGATCTGAGAGATCTCCCTGCACTGACAAACCCTCACCCACTCAGTGCCTTCACCCCGGGGTGGGTACAACAGGGGCCTTGGGGGCAGTGGGGCATTAAAACTTAACTCAGTGGTGCAAGAACAAAATCTTGAAGCTCCTGTTTGAGTCTTGCTCAATGAACATGTGCCTGTCTGAGCTGGGGAGATGGTGTGGCCAGGTCAGATGGCAGTGCCATTCTCCTCCTGTGCCCTCAGAAGCAGAAAGCAGTGGGTGGGTGTTGCAGAAAAAATCACCTGCCCTCAGACTGAGACAAGTTCCTCCTGCCCTTCCTCTTCCTGAACACTCTGAGCATCCTTCCTCCCTTGCTGTCTCCCAGCTGCATCCCACCCACCCCCAGGCAGTTAACGCTGCAATAAGGACCATACTGTGCATCAGGCAGGAGGGGGGAAGAGGCTGCTCCTTCCTTTGGCCTCTCACATTCCTCCTTGTGCTTGGATGGATGGCCAATATCTGCCCCAAGGAGCCTAATGTGGCAGAACACTGGCAGTGCTGCTTAGGTGGCTGCCCGACATGGCATTACCCCAAGAGCTAATTAAAGCGGGGCTGTCCCGAAGTGATGAGTTTGCAGGGAGGCTGCGAGTCTGAAAGAGATTGATGTTGCATGGCTTATCAATTTTCAATCTCAACACAGCGAGACATTTATCAGGCTGCAGAGAACAAACACTTGTAATATTTAAAGGGGGAGGACTTTAATGAAATCCATTGCAGATCACCAATTTCTGTTCCCCTGGGCTCATTCCTTTCCTTCTCTTTCAGTCATTTTTCTTTTTTTCAGTCTTATTTTCCTTTTTTTTTCTTTTTTTTTAAGCATACAATAGTCAATGAAGGGAGAAAATTTTCATTTAAAATACCAGTTTCCTTCATTTCCCCCCTCCTCTTTCCCTTTGGAAAGGTTTATGCATTTATTTGGATAAAAGGTTTTAAACAATAAAGAACTGTCTGCAGTAATTTGTGAAGATAATAGATTATCCTGGGAGGAGGCCTAGCTTGAAAAATTTCCTACTGCAGGATTCAGTCCTTGTCATTTAGTTATTTTATTAGGAAGAAAAAAGAAGGAGGGCAAGAGAGTCAGAGAGAGAACACAATTGCTGGGCTGAGTTATTTGCTGGAGTAAATCCTCCCATTTTTATTGAGCAGCATCTGAATCTGGTCTTTTCATACACTTGCTCTCGGGTCAGGGCCACGCAATCAGCACTGAGGGCTGCCAGGTAATTTCACCAAAGTCACCTCAAAGGGAAATAGCCTGATGGCTCCATCCTCGGGCAGTCAGTTGGATACGGTCCTGGATGAAAAATACCCTGCAGCTTTCTCCAGGGAGGCCTAAAGGAGAAGTGCCTGGTCCCTGGGAGCAGCCCCTGGCACGGGATCCTGGCACAGCCACGCTGAAATTCATCGGGAGTTCCGAGCTGGACCCGAGCACCCTGTTTAAGAACTCAGCTGTGGATTACAGGTCTGTTCCTAAGTGCCCATTAGTACACCAGGAGGAGATATTGTAATGAATTCAGGCTGGTTAAATCACTAATCAATAGCGAGAGGCTTTAGCTGATTCTGCTCAGCCCCAGCTTGGAACCACCTTCCCCTGACACATTCACAAACACACGCTGCTCCTGTCTGGGCCAGGAGTCTGGGACTGACTAATCACTTATAAACAACTTGGAGATGGATGGTTAATGAGAACTGCATGAATAATTGCTTTTTCATTTGCCTGCCTAACCAGAAAAAATGCAAAAATGAGATTTCTTTCTCAGAGAGGCCCAAAATAGAAAGTTTTCTGGCATTTTTTTCTTGCCATGAAGGAGCTCATGCCCGTGAGCCCTCTCCACCTTCACAAAGCCTTTGAGATGAAATGGAAGAGTTAGTGTAATCCAAAATAAAACAGATTTCTGTTTGTTCTACACTCATTTTCCTCTCTTTCAAAAGCATTTTAAAAATTAGGTTGAGGCAAATGTAATCTCGGAGTGGTGTTTTGAATGGAAATGGTTTTATTTTCCCATTCTGGGAATAAAAGATCTCTTTGAAACCCAATGTGAAAATCTTCTGGCGCAGAGGAAAAAAAGCCTCTTCCATCATTTATTAAAGATGTCAGAAAGAATCCCAGATCCCTACCTTCTTCAAACACTGCTGCCATTCCTCCTGCAGCTCTGTCAGTGGAAAGAGGAGAGGATTGAGTGGTGGGCTCACCCTGGCTGGGTGCCAGGTGCCCCCCAAAGCTGCTCCATCACTGCCCTCCTCAGCTGGATGGGAGTGAAAACACAAGGAAAGCCTCGTGGATCGAGATAAGGATAAGCTGGAAGCTTCTGGCAGCTTCTACCAGGAGCCACCTCTGTAGCCCCCCATTGCCAAAACCTCGCCCAGTGCAGATTGTGACCTGCATGTGAAGACAGACCTCCAGGAATAACTAAATACCTGGGGACAAGCTGACATTTCCATGGGCTTTTTGGATTTATTGGGTTGGCTGGTGGCTCCTCCCATAGACAGTTCCACCTCAGGAACTTGTAAAGCAGGGTGAGCTGAATGCAAATAGGATCTGGATCCAGTTTATTTGCACTTGCTCAAACTTCTGTGAGGATGCTTTATTCTTTTTTAATGGTAAATTTGGGGTTGGCTTATAAAACCAATCCCTAATTGAGTGAAAGAAATCCAAGAAGCTCCAAACACCCGGAAACACACTGGTTTGCACCAAGCTATAAGCCTGTTTTGCATTAAATCAGGTTTTCTCTGTAAATGAGACCTTCACTGTAATTGATGTGGAGCAGCTTATTCTGATTTCTTTGCCTCTTTGGTTCTGGTAATTTGCCTTCAGCAAAACACTGAGGACACAAAACTGCAGAGGAAAGCAGGGGGTGCTCAGTAGGACAAATCTTGGTGGCACAAGCTTTTCCTCCCCCATTCCCACCTGACCACCCCCTCACCTGTGGCAGGAGGACCTGTGGGAAGACTGAACCCAGACCAGTATGTCCCATGCCCTCAGGTCCAGGGGCTGGTTCTCAGGGTGGGGGCCTGGGGGGTCTCCAAGTGGGGTGTCTGATGACTTGAGTGTCTGCAGTCATTGTCCCTTCTTGGGGCACTGGCAAATCCTATATTATTAATGATTTAATACAGCTTATGATTTAATCTTCTGATTTTGTACATCTGGACAAACTCAGTCCCACCTTGCACATACTGGGACTGGGTTTGCACAGCTCCTTACCCCCAGCATGGTGGCACCAGGGTATCTCTTGGGCACCTTCCAGCCCTTCCTCTGTGTGGCCAAATTCACCTCCCAGTGCTGAGCGCAGGGTGTGAAATCTGCACCCCCAGCCACATCTGGGCACGGGCACATCTGGGTGGCCACAGCCCCTCTCGCTCTCCCACCATCCCACCACAGGCTGTGCATTCCCACGCTGCCTGCACCCACTTCCCAACAACCCTGGCAGCCACGGGAGAGAGATTAGGCATGGGAGCTGCTGGAGGTATCCCCTGGTGCCGGGATAAGAAGAAGAGCAAATACTGGAGACAGAATAATCCACATGGTAAACATGAGCAAACATCCTCAGCGGGGATGCCCTGGGAAGGTTCCCATGACCAACCTGTCACTGGGGCTTCTGTATCCAGGCTCGGGGTGATGGCTGTGGTTATACCTGTGTGTGCCACCCGGGTGATCCAGTGGGTGCAATCCATAATAATCCACAGGGGCAAATCCAGGGGGACAAACCTCCTGGAGGCAGCTTGATAAGTGAGCCAGCACAGCAACTCCACCACAGTTTAGTGAGCACAGCTGGTCTCTCAGAAGGAGTTCAGAGATAATTCCACCTCTGCATTGAAGACTTTCAATGACTGTTAATGAATTTAAATGATGGGGATTTTCTTTTCATGCTTCATTGCATATGCTCCTCACATTAAGATGCTAATTAAGAATACATCAGCCCAAGCTGGGAACGATGCGGACACTGAGCAAAGCGGAGCTGAGACAGTGACTTTGGGGCTCCTCAGTGGGACCTTTTATTGGAGTCTGATGAATTATTTGCTTCCAAGGGTCTGCTGGGTACAGGGCCCAGCGTGAGCTAAGATTTGCTGTGGGTTTCGTGTCTCCATGGCTTGTTTGATCCCGCTGGGACATGTGAGGGCAGTGTGGGATGCTCGGCAGCCTGGGCTGTCAGCTCTAAGCACAGACCTGTGTGAGCAGGGCAGTCGTTCTGGGCTCCTGTGTAACCAAGAGAAGAGGGCTCTTCTCAGGGCACAGAGGACAAATCCCTCAAGGGCTCATGAATACAAGCTCCCCACCACTGACCCAGGAAGTCCCTGAGCACATTGTCCCCAGAAAACTGTTGGAGGTTGTGAGATATTCTGGATAATAGTGCAACAAGTTTGCACTTTCCTGGTGTTTTCCCAGGCAGCCAACTTTGGCTGGCCTTGTGGTGCTGTTAGACTATTTTCAGGTCATTTAAAGCAAGACCTTGCCTTGTTTTTCTGGGTTTTGTTCGCTTTTGGTTCCAATGGTGCTTCCCAGGAGGCACCAGCCTAGTGTTAACACATGTCACCTTCAAACATCCTCTTTGTAAGGAGGGTTTGGCACTGGGATGTCCTGATTTTCTGCGTGGGAAATCTCGCCATTTAACATACCAAATTCTGCCAGAATAACTCAATAGCAGTGGTTGAGAAATTATTTCTAAAACCTGGACTGAGCTAAAGGGTGCAATTACTTCTTAAAGTCAGGGGGAGGGTGAGATGAGAGAGAAGTAAAGGTTTATAAATCATAAAACCTATTAATCTAATCCTAGAACAAATTTACAAATTCTAAAATGGATTTGTGGAGATGATGGGGAAAAAATATGGATTTTGCAAATCTTAACAATTACTCTTTCTTAAAGAGCTTCTTGCTTTCCAGAGCAGCTTTGTGTTTGGGACAGTTTAGTGAGAGATTGTTCCATCAGGCTGCCTGTGGCCCCTCATTATGAGAGGGATTGGAAATACTAATTCTGGGGCTGAAACTCTGCTCAGTCCTGGGAAGCTCTGTCAGCCGTGTGAGGAAATGAAGTGGTTTGCCTGAAAATGTGCAGGATTTTGGGCTTGGCTCTCATGGCTGTTAGGAAAGGGCACTGGAAGGTCTCTGGGGACCTGGGCTTATGGGAGGGTGGTGAGAAGTGCACAGTGGCCAACCCAGCCATGCACCCAGCTGAACAGGGCAGGAGATATTTACTGAAGGATTCAGGAAAAAGAAGCCAGGGAGTCTCTGGGAAAGGGAATGAAGACCCTTTGAAGGGTGGAGGGAGCAAACTGGGAGGTGGAGAAGCAAGGAGGTGCACAGCTGAGATCTCAGACTTGGTCCAAGGCATCCAGAAGAAAACACCACCCTCATCCGAAAACTAGAAGAGCAGGGAAAAAAAAGGCTGCTCTGAGGAGTGAGGAGCTTGTTTTGAAGTGGAGACTCTTGGCTTATTAAGCTCAGCAAAACAGAAGTTGAGTGGGCACAGGATCACTCCCTCTGTGTATATCACAGCGAATGGCACCGTGGAGGGAGAAGGATACAGACGCTTAAATATAAAATTGGCATGGGGGAAAACAGGCATAAATACATTTCAGATGGAAATTTCAAAAAGGGTCCTACTGACAGAGGAGGGAGGTGGTTGTCTTTGGCTGTGATGACCCACGAGAGAGATGCAATATCAGTTCTGGGCTCCTGAGCAACATGTGGTACCGTGTGGTGCCAGAGACAGCGGCTATGGATGGGAGGAAACACAGCACAGCAATATCAGCTGCTGCTGGGAGCTTGTTTATCTCTGTGGGGATGGAATAGCCAGGACCTGGTAGGTGGGGGAGATAAGGAGAGGCCGTGAGCACACGGCGTGTGTATGACAAATCAAAAGGGACGCGATAAATTAGGAAAGGGAAACGTTTATTTTCGAGCTTTTGAAAGCGTGTCGCACCCAGTTGAGAACAGAATTAATTCATTCATTGAACGCGCTCGCCGTGGCAGATGAAGTGGCGGCACCTGATCCTGGGTGGCTGCTGCTTCCCTGGGGCAGGCTGGTGGCACAGAGGGCATGGGGCTGGCCCTGGGCAGGGGACAACCTGGTCCTGGCACGGGGTGAGAGCTCAGCCAGGAGATGCTCCTGGCCAAGCAGCCCCAAGGGGGGATTTTGTCTAAATCAAACACAAGTTTACACAAGGGGGTTTTTTTCACCTTTGCTGCACAACTGCTTGTGGTTTGTCAGATATTTGGCTCCTGTGATGGCTGCAGCAGCTTCCACCTCTTCCCTTCCTCTTTTCAGTCTCAGACCATGCCATGTGCTGACTGCCTGTGCCTGGGGGTTTTTCCTTCTTCAAGGGAGGCTCTTCTCCTTGTGCCCACACAGCAAAGAGAACTGCTCTCCCAGGGCTTTGGGAGCAACAGAGGTGCAAACTGTTTGCCCCATCAAAGGGTGTGAGGAGCCCTGGCAGCCACCCAGGCTTGGAACAGGCCACATCCCTGCACAGGCTGATCAGGAGGGCAGGGTAAGCAGAAAACACCTTGCTTCAGTGGTTCAGTGTGCTCCCAGCACTGTAAGTTATGGTGGCTTCAGAGCACAGCCTGAAATCCATGGTGTTCAGCCAGCTACCACACCTCCCTCCTGCAGCCCTGCTCCCAGCACAGGCAGGTCCCACATTCCCAGCCATGTCCATGTGCTGCTGCACTGCCCTCCCAGCACTGTGCTCATGGAGCAATCCAAGCCCAGTAGTGGATACTGGCACCTTACTGGTTTTTGCAGCTTTCTGGAGGCGAGCGATGGGGATTTACTGGTGCATGGGTTGCCCTGGGGTGTGATGCATATCGTGTTCATTTGGAGAGTAATGAATTGCACAGATGCCTGAAAACCAGTGTCTAAATTGTTATTCAAAGGCCAGCTACAAGTTCATCTGACAGGAGCTAATATCCCAGCCCTCTTGGCAGCTGGATCCGTGCCAGAGCATGAGCTGAGGCAGCCTGAGTGCCACCAACAGATCCTCTCCCACTGTCGGGCATGACAGGCACCCTCGTGCATCCTCCTGGATCGGGCAGGACGGTGGTGCCTCACCTGGGAGTGGTGGCACCAGGCCAGGGCAGCACATGGAGCCCCCAGGCTCAGCCTTTTGTGCCCACCTGCGGGCACAGCACAGGGCACTCGGGCAGCACAGCCCGGGGTGAGCGGGATGCCAAGGCAGCACAGCTCGCAGCTGGCTGCAGACACCCGCTCCTGGATGGGTGACAGCTCGCTGGAGCCAAGCAGGGCAGTAAAAGGGCTGGAGCTGCACAATGCAGGGAAAAGAGCATTTTGGAGAGCTTGCAGCTTCCCCTGAGAAAGTCTCTTCTGGGTCAGAAGTTCACGTCTACAAAGGGTGGCCTGGTTTTTGCTGTACTTCTGGATTCCTCTCACACAGGAATGGCTGTGAATGATGTTTCCTGTCATTCTTAACTGGCAAGGAGATTCTGCCTCATCCTGGAAGATAATGACCTGGCTTAAGTTAGTCGTGACTCCATCACCCCTTGGCCAGACTACAGCACTGCTGTCCCCCGTGCCCCAAGCCAGCCCCACACTGTGTCAGTGCTGAGCCTGACACTGCTCCTGCCCTTCAGGTGGCCAAATCCACACAGGACAGCCCCTCACCCTGGGTCCAAGAGCTGCATGGACCCATGAGGGGACTGTCCCTGTGTTGGGTGGGAGCTGGGCTTTGTAGGAAGGAAGAAAATGAGGGCTTTGTGCCACTTAGAGCAGTAGAGAGGTTGTGGTTGTGTCCGCACTGGGGTTTGAAACTGATCTTGTGTTTTCCCATAAGGAGAGTCCAGGACCTACATGTGGGTACAAAAGGCCTTTTACCTCTGTCCATAGGTCTCGTAGGGAGAGCACCATCCCAGAGCCACTGCAGCCACACAGGTGTCTCCAAAATCTTCACCTCCCATCTTCCTGCCAGGGCTCCTTTGGGAATCTCCTTGCTCTGCCCCTGGACACTCATCACTGCCAGCAGGCAGAGAAGGGGGAGTGGAGAGCAGGGGACTGAGCACTCCTGCTCAGCACCACTTGCTTATTCATTGCTGCTTCTCCCTCGGCTCCACAGCACATTTCATCTCTCAGGCAGGAGAGCCTTTCCACACTGCAGCCTTGAAATGATCCTCAGCCACGATGGGAATCAGCCACCGCCGCTGTTTTGTTCCCAGCTCTGAATGGGTGCTCAGAGAGAAGGAAAATGTGTGATCTAAGATGAGAAAGGGGCTGTGAGTCTTCCATTCCTCCTTCACTGCTCTCTAGACAATGTATAAGGGAAAACCAATTTGTGCAGAAGAAGCAGGAGCGAGGAGTTTCGGGAACAAAACAAACGGAAGAAAATAAGGCTATTGAAGAAGTGTCAAGTTGGGAAGACTGGGAAGACAGGGCAGAGCTGTTTGTTAATACACAGAGCTGGAGACTGCAGAAAGGAGACAGGGCCAGCTGGAACATCAGTCCAGGATCTCTGCGTTTTAATCCTTTGGGTGCAAGATGTTTATTGAGCAGGGGCAGGGAAGAGTGCATGGGATATGATAACAGCTGGGAGCGGAGGGGATTTCTCCTCCTCACAGGGTACAGTCAGTGTGCTGTGGGTGGGACATGCACCTTCCTGGGCCCTGAAGAAAACCACCTTCTGCCAAGGGACAGCAAAGTGCTGCCTTGAAGACTTCTGCTCTGCTCAGGTCCCTGCTGCCGCACACGAGAGAGGTCATCACATTTTGGGGGGATGGAGGTGGAGCCACACTTCCTTTCGTTCTCCATTTGGGCTGCGGTCCAGGAGCAAGGCAGCACACCCAGGGATGGATCCCTGCAGGGGAGGGGGCAGGAGCACCCCTGGAGTGACTGACACCCACCCTGCCTTATCGAGTAGACATCGATCAGCTGTCTCTGCCCACGGTAATGACGGCGCAGTCGATGCTAATCAGCCCGTTTGTTTCCAGAGCTGGATCCCCGTGCGTGTGAGTGGATGCCAACGAGGCTCATTTCGGATGAGAGATGGTGCATTAATTCAGTCAGTGAATTCCCTTGCACTCCTTGGACACCCCAGCAGCATCCCCCGGGTCATGGCACAGGGAGACTTCCCTGTCCCCAGTTTGCTTCATAAGAGGAGGCCACGAGGGCCTGGAAATAGGACACTGAGATGAATGTCCAGACTTTGCCTTCTGTCCCTATCTGTAGCCCAGATTTGGTGCCTTATCTCCAACCAGTGTTTCCTGATCGCCAGTCCTCTCTGGAGGAATACAAACAAAATCTCTGCACCATGTGCTTTGGCCACAATGATTTCCATTTAGTGCTTCTGTTCCTTTTTCTCCACCCACAATTTGATTTATATCCTTGCAGAGGAAGCATCCCTTCTTCCTCTGACCCCACAGGGGCTGACGATGGCTGGTCCACTCTGAGCCTCTGGGGTAATCTTCCTTGGGTAAGTTATTCCTTTATACTGCTCACACAGTCCCTGGCCCAAAGAGCTGTCGCTCTCCTCAGCTCGCTGCAATGGGTTTCTATTATCAGCAGCTTCTATCCGCAAAGCAATTGATAATAACAAATAATTAAAAATGCATCTCTGTTTCAGCAGCCTCCGGGTGCTCTCTGTAGCAGAAACAAGAGCTTGTCAGTGTGAAGGCCCATAGGAAAATGTGTTTTTCTCAGCTGTGAAGTGTTGCTCCTGAACCTTTTTTTATTCTATTCTGTGTCCATCTTCTGTGCTGCTGTTCCTCGGGTCAGAGGCTGTATCTTGTCTGGTTCTGCACTGTGGGGTGCCAAATGCAGGCAGTTTGTTGTTATTTTTCCATGCTGTTTGCTTGCTTGCTTCATTCTGGAGCTGAAACGACATGTGGAGTGGATTGAAAAGCTCCGTTGCTGCTCTTAAATAATTCCCTGTGTCGATAGTCTTGTTCTGGAATGTGAATGGGGTTTCCTGATTTAGTTAAATCCACTTGCAGTTCTAACCTGCTCCTTTGCCTGCAGTCAGAACGTTTGTGACAGTTGGCCTATGGAGCTCCATCCCAAAATGCCAGCCTCCATCCCTGCAGTATTTATGGGCTGCACAGGCCAGAGCTGACTGGCAGAGCTGGCAGGGGCACGTGGGGACCAGCAACCACGACTCAGAGGAAACCAAGCCCAGTGTGTCTCCTCCTCCCACCCTCCAGCATTTCTGGGGCAGTTTAGGGCATTTATTTATTAGCTTTCAGAATAAAATAGTGCAATCATTTGAAGAGGTGGATTTGCTATGCTGTGGGTGAGAACACCTCCCACAGTGTCTCCCCATACAAGACAGACACTGTGGAGCTAAACATGGATCCACCACCCTCCATTCATTCCCCCTGTGTCCCATTTGCCACCGTGCTGCCGGGGATGTCACTGCTGGCCATGCCACAAGCACATGGTGACCATGGGGCTCCAACCCCTCCTTCCACAGACGAGTCCCCGAAGAGACAGGTCCCCCCAAAAGGCCATGGGGAGAGCGTGGCCGTGTCTCCTCCACCAGCCCAGCATCCAGTCCCTGTCTGCAGGATGCACGAAGCCACTGGGTGTCAGTAGCATCCCACTTCCCGGCCGCTCGTGGCCGTGGATTCAGGAGGAATCTCCTCCATGGAGAGCAGAGCTCTCTCTCTGGAGGGCAGGTCACGCCACACACCTGCTCGGGAGAGGCAGGAAGGTGGAAGCAGCCCCATCTCTGTTGCTGCTGGTTGTTGGCCGGGCTTTCCCACCCCGTGGAGCTCCAAAGAGGGTTGGTACCAGCCCAGGAGCTGCAGCAATAGGCTGAGCAGCAGGGTAGCCTGTGCAGCCTTGGCTCCTTGTCAACCCCTGCCTGCTTTGCACAAGCGCTCCCAGGACATGGGATTGTCTCCCAGCCATCTCCTTCCTCCTGGCTCGGCTCCAAACCTGTCCTGCACTGTCTGTGTCACCCCTTCCACCCCTCATTGCCCTTCTCACCCATTGCCCAGCCTGAAGGATGCTCATGATCCCATGAGGTGCTGCTGCCTGGTGATTTGCAGATCATGTGGGGTTTTTTCCTAGCCTAAACCAAAGCTTTTTTCAGGGATGTGTCACCTGTGGGGTGACATTTCTGGCTCAAACCAGAAGGAACAAAATGTCCTGTGCCCCAGGACAGCCAGAGGATCCATAATCCTGACCCCCATGGAGTGCTGGCTGTAGCTTCCAGTCCATCCTTGTTCACAGCCTGGATCTGACCCACTGCCTTCTACATAACATTTGTAGACCTGACTAAAGAGCTTCCCTGTGTTGCAGGTAGTCCTTCAGCTCCTCCTGGTGATGTTCCATCTCTGGGATCATTGTTCCAGGCTGTTAATAATTCACCTTCCCTCAGTTGAAGAGTTTCTCCAAGCCAGCCAGTCTGTCTTTCATCAGCAAGATCAGATCTGCTCGTTCATGCTTTCCCTGTCCCCTCACACAGCCCCGTGATTCTCGTGTACTGCTGCATCCACCAGGCTGTCCAGGGCTGAGACATCTCTCTTCTGGGTGCACAAAAGACCTGAGGACTCCTCAGTACTCAAAAAAAAGGGAGAAATGTCCAAGGTTTCCAAAATGATGCCAGCATGGGACATCTGCTTGCTCCTGGACAACTGCCTGGGCACAGGTTCTCAGCCCATTTAGTTTATTGGCACATCTGGTCATGGGTAATGGGATTTCCTAAGATCATTCCCTGGGATGCATTTTCTTCACCAGACCTGGACAGGCTGTGTCTTGCCCAAAGTCACCCAGGGAAGTGCAGTTCATACCCCGGCCCCCCCCCCCCACCACCATGTGCAGAGAGTGAGGACCCCCCATCTCCTCCTCCTCTCAGCAGGCCCCTGGTTTTCCCAGAGCACCTTGGGATGGAAATGCCCATTTCTGCATCCCTCTGCCTCCCAGCCATCGCTCTGTAATGCAGTTTCCAGGGCCATTATTGCTTGGCTGCTGACACCGGGCCGGGCACTCAGCTTTTGGGGAGGTAATGGTGTAATGGGAGCTGTGGTGTGAGGCCATGAGGGAGACAAGCTCCATCAATCCTTCTCCGTGTACACAAGCCCTTGATTAAAGGGTACAGGGTTAACTCACTCCTGCTCCCCGTGCAGAGGCAGGAGGAGGGGAGAGGTGAGAGGAAGGGAACCAGCTAAAAGCCCTGTTTTGAGATGCCAGCAGGGCTGTCAGCACTCAGGCCTGATGTGCAGCTGTTTTCCTCCATCCCACTCACCCTCTTCACTGAATGAGAGCTGTTTGTGCCTCTCCATGGCGGGAGGAAAGGAGCTTTGGGAGAAGTCAGGGTAGCAGCAGCAGCAGAAGAGGCTGACCTGCCCCTCACAGCTCCCTCTCCCTGCTCCTCCTCTCCCCCTGCATGGTTTGGGACCCTTCAGCTTATCCCTCCTGCATGGGGTCCATGCCAGCCCCTCTGTGCTGGATTACCTTCCCCTGGCAGGGAAGTGGCCCCCCTGCAACCCAGCATGGGATGGAGGAAAGGCAGAGGTGTCCAGTGTGTGAGGGGACACTGCTGATGTCACCCTGTGTGGGACAGGGAGAGGTTGAGCCAGGGCAGCTCCAGGGTGATGCTGAGTCCTGGCCATGCACTGAGACATCCCAAGCTTCAGTCCCATCCATGTCCTCCCTGTGTGCAGTAGCAAAGCCTGGGCCAGTGGATCAGGCCCAGCACGTGCCCTGCAAAGCCCAGGCTCAGCTCCAGCCCCTGGGCCATCACGAGCAGCGGGGTGAGCTGCCAGGCACGGCTGATCCCAGAGCACAGAGCAGAGCTCCATCTTGCTTGACACCAGGTAGCAAACGAGGCTTCCCCTGCACAGATGAGGAGTGATTTGCCTTCACTTAGACTTGATTGATAAGTGTCTTGTGCAGTTATCAGCAAGGAGATCTGTCATTGCTCGGGTTTCCCAGCTGGAGGGGTTGGGTTAGGATGGACATGCTGAGCCACAGCTCCAGCCAGGGTGGGGACAGGGTGGGGGCTGCGGGGACAGCCAGCTCTGGGCTGGGAGCTGACAGCCCTGGCTGTCTTCACACCCTCCTGCCCCCATCCCTCCTCATCCAGGGATGAGCAGGGCTTTTTCCTGATGCTCCTGCTCCGGGCAAACCCAGGATTGCTTTTAGCCTGGCACATGCAATGCGTTGGTCTGCTGGGAGTGCACATCCCTGCCCGTCCCTGCCTGTGCCTTTCTGCCTGCCAGGGCCGTGGGGAGGAAGGAAGTGGGAGAGGAGAGAGAAGGAGCACAATGTCCCAGGACAGAGAAAGCATATTGCTCCTTCTCTTCCGAGACTTTCTCTTTCCTGAGGAAATACTTCTGTACAGGAATTTTCAAACTTGGACTCACTTGGCAGCAGGGAATTGGTTTTAAATTCAGACAGGACCGAGACACTCTCCAGTTATGGCCAAGGGCTCACTGATCCTGTGGCCTGGAGGCACTTTGATGGGGAGGGTGCTGAGGCCACACAGCATCAATTCCTGTGCTGGGCCTGGGAGTGATGCTTAGTTCAGAGATACAGAGCTGTGGATTGATGCCACCCATCCCACCCCAGCCCGGTGGAGAACACGGCAGGGAGCAAACTGTGGCTGAAAGAAAAGCTCCCTGCATCTCTCAGCTCCTTATTTTTGTGCCTTGTACTTCCTTTTCTTTGTTTTCTTCATTTAAGCAGCTTCAATAACCAGAAATTTTAACTCTTGGTGGGCTTCTTTTTTCCTTTTCTTCCTTCTGGCCGAGAATATTTCAAACTTTAGAGTTTTTCTGGAAATAACTGTTTATTTTTCTCTACTGTTGCTGTCTGCTTTCATCTTTCTTCCGTTCAAGTCAGTAGTCTCCCTTCTTGCAAATGTTTTCCCCTGAGACAGTCCTGATTTTTATCCCCTTTTCCATACCGTCTTCTGAAATCTCAATAGTTTTTCAGCCTTTCTGTCCTCATTCCCAGCCCTTTCCATTTATTTTTCCTTGCGTCCTCTCTCTCGAGCCTCCACCACATCACCACAAAGCCTTGTGCAAAGCAGCTCTCCAGCCTGGGGATGAGCAGGGGGCATCTGATGGAGGGCAGAGCCTGGAGCAACCTCCTTTGCTTTGCCTTTACAGCTTTCTGCAGAAACCCCTGTGACAGCTTCCCCCAAACCCTGCATGAGCCCCAGGGTCCTGTGGTGTGTTTCCCAGAGAGTAAACACACAGAAGGGTTTGGAGTTGATGCTTGGGCTGGAGTTGTGTGCAGTTCCTGCAAAATCTAAAGCACATCCTTGGTGTTCCTGTGTCTCAGTGTCCCAGCCTGTCCCTGTCAGTGAGCTGCAGATGGTTTCTCCTGATGTGTGTGCCAAGGTGCTACAAGGGTACACGGAACTCCTTATGCTCTGGAAGATGCTCTTGAGCCCCTGTTGCAGGCTCACTGTCTCCAGAGCCAGTGAGACTGGTGGAGATGATGACCCTGCTGCCTCCATGGGCCTTTCAGGTACAACCCTGGTGTGTCTGAGGGTGCAGGCTCTGCTGTGGAGGTCTGCTGGTGCCTGTGTTGGGAGAAGCAGGTCATTGCCCACACAGGAGAGCTCTCCCTGGTGTGTTGGAATGTGCTCCCAGCCCTGCATGTCCCAGGATGACATTTTCAATAGGCTGCTCTGTGTTCTTCTCTCTCCTGCCCCTCTCCCCAGGCTCTGCTTTCTCTGACCTGGCCTTGGTGTCCCTCTCTCCTCCCGTGGCTCCCATTGTCACTCAGAGCCCACCCACCCATAAATCACCGGTTGGACCTCTGGGTGAGGTGCTGCCTGGCATTACCCCCACCCTTACCTTGGCACAGGGATGAGGTTGGGACCAAGGGAGGTTCCAGCCACCCCAGGTCCCCTGAGGGTGGCTCAGCCAACAGTGCTGTCCCCTGGGATGGAGGGACGGAGTCACCCATCAGCCCACAAGGGCTCTCAAGGAGGATGTGATCACTGCCCTCTGGATCTGAAGTCTCTGGGCGGTGGAGCCACCCACTTGAGCTCTTCCAAGTGTTTGCTTTGCCTCTTTCCTTTCCCTCCTCTGATTTTTATTTGTGAACCTCGTTTCGGAGATTAACCTCAGGGCCGGCACGTCTCCTAAGAAAGATGCTCTCACTTCATTAAGAGATAATGGGAGCTGTCAGAGATTTGAAGGATTGCACTCGTGATGGGAGCAGGAGGGGGAAGAAATATATTCACAGCAAAGTTACATTTTCATGTAAATTGTTTAAAGATTTAAATGGTTTCTATTAGGAAGGGTCACTGGGGCTGTGCAGAGGGCTAAATTAGTCCTTCTGTGCAGGACTGTAATATTGTCTATAAATGAAAAGGAATAAAGAAAGCTGTTCATTTTTCCCCCGCTCTCTCATTTCTTCTCACGCTTTCCCCCTCTGCCTCTCCAGCAGCCTTTCCCTGCCTTTCTTTCATTCTTGGGCCTTTCTGCTGCTCTGTTCTCATCTGCAGCCTGTCCTTGGCAGGTCTGAGGTGGCCTGGCCATGCCCAGCGCCCAGTCCTGCCCAGCCAGCCCCAGCCTGCAGTGCATGCAGTGCTGGTGTTGTCCCCACACACCTCTGTCACTGATGCAAATCTGCTGCTTTGGGTTTCCAGGCACACAGAGCCCCCACAGGGAGCGAGAGACCTGGGTGATCAGTTAATTTGTTAATGACTATCCCAAGTGGGTTGTTGGTTTGCCTGCTGACATGTTAGGTGGAGTCACTGCTCCGTTTCTTTGCTCCAGGCTGGTTGGTAATTCATCCACAAACACATCTTCATATAAATAATCACAAGACAGTAATTTGCTCCGGTATTCATAGATGAACATGTTTTTGCACACACCATCGCCTGTCTAAATGTGATGGCACCTGTGGGGATAGGGCTCCCCTCCCCATTTGGATCCCAGCCCTGCTCAGGATCCAGCCTGTTTACAGGCAGAGGCTGCTGAATGGAGAGAAGGTGATTTTCCTCCCCCTGGGAGCGCTGGTTCCTCAGGCACTTGTGAGAGAAGGCACCTTCAGATTTCTGCCTCACGTGTTTGCAGGCGAGACCACCCTTCGAGGAGCATTTAGAGGCAAACCCACAGTCCCAGAGTTGGGATGAGGCAGCAGAGGTTGGCACAAGTGCCCCAGTCTTGAAACTTGGTGGCTTTCTGCAGAGACACGGGGGCCTCTCTGTTCATGGCCTTGTGTGTGTGCACTGGGACACTGCTGGAATGGTGAAACCACCTGTGCCCTGCTGTATTCCCATTGCTGCCAAAGGCCACAGGAATAAAACAGCTTTGGAGCAATCGGTGGTTTGAATTCACAAGGAGCTGGGCAGACATTCCCCCTGCGAGGGCAGGAGCAGAGCACAGGGAGAGGTGTGTGCCCTACACCAGCCCCTGGAGGATGTCCTGATCCCTGTGCCGTGCTGTAAAGCCTCCTAAACTCCAAAGCACGTCACATTCAGCAGAGTTCAGCCCCCTGGCTCATCCCTCACATGCAGAACAGCAGAGATCAAATTCATCTCTCAGCTCTGGAGGCTCAACTCCAATTATTGGAGGTGAGGCACTGATTGCTCTTCACACACATGCATAAGGCACCTGGGGAGACCTTGGGGGTGGGAGGCATTTGGGGAATAGCAGGAGGCAGAGGGGTTTGCATGCTGATGACTGGAAAATGAGGAAAAGCAGGGGAAAAGATGAAGACCTGCATGAGAAGAACAGAGGCTAAAAAGCTGTGATTGGGAGGATGAAACTATCTTTGTGCTGGGTTCTGAAGGCTTTTGGCAGAGGCAACGCCAGGCGAGCCAGCTGGTAGGGTTTAGATGTTGGGAAAGAAAGAGATGCCTTTTCTTTTCCAGTTTGCAAGATCTCAGCAACAGGAAGAGAAAATCTAGAATCCAGAGCAGATTTCAAGGCAGTTGGTGGAGCACAGAGGGAGGCACATCCCCAAATATCCACACCAACATGACAGCATTGCCCTAAAAAAAGACTTTTTGCAACTGGCTGTTTGAGGGTAGAAAGACTGTGTGTTCCTCAGGATCTCCTGGTCACCAACCTGAAGTTCCCCACAATGAGACATAACAGCTACATCCTCCCCTCACTGAACAGATCTATCTTCTTGCTCAGTTCCTCATCCCTTGCTCCTCTGAACTGGAGTGTGTCCCACAGATTTGTTCTTTTCATGCTGAAGGATCCTCTTAATTCCAGTTGAAGCATTTCCTTGGGCTTTTTATCTCCATCTCTACAAATGCCAGCCTCAAGTAACTCTTTTCCCTGTCTCCCCAAATGTTCCTCTCTCACCAGTTTGTTCAGGCAGCAGCTCCATCCCCTCCCTTTGCAGTCTACCTTTTGCCAAACTCTTGCAAGTCCACAAGGAAGGACCTTCATCCCACCCATTCTCCCCCCTGTCCATTGACCATGGTTGACTGGAGTTGGAACAGGGCTCCAAGCAAGGCCTCCTTGAGTCTTTGTGCACCAACAGAAGCTGTCAGCTTTCTCTGAGGGGAGAATCTCCCCTGACACCTTCTGCTATCGAATTTGCCTTTTTCAGAGCCACATTGCATCAAACATTTATCATCAGCCCATGAGAGGCAAGTTCATCTCTGCCTCTCCCTCCCTCCCTTGTTCCCAGTGTGTGAGCTCCCAGCTTAGAGCAGAAGCTCCTTTTGCAGGAGATTTCATGCAATTGCTGTTCCTCAAGGTCACCTAATTTCTCCCACAGGAGAAATAGATTCCTTTCAGCTTTGGGGAATCAGCAATCTTCCTAAATCCAATATGTCTCTCTGTGCCAAATCCATCAATGGAAATGCCAACGAGATGAGTCCCTTGGCCATTGTTTGAGGAACTCCTCTCGTACTCATCGAATCCATCTCCTGCGGAGCCAGGCTGATGCCCACATGGATTAGATGTACCAGGCTTTTCATGCCTGAAAAATCTGGTCCCTTTTCAAAGAAGGTGCCAGTTAGTGTCCCTAGATTTGGACTGATGTCCTCACAGGCCAGTGCAAGGTCTACCAGGGAAATCTCATTTCCATCACAGGAGCACCAGCCCTGAGTGCCTGCCACCAGCTCTCTGAAGGTGGTTTTGCTCCTGAGCTTCTCATGGGAAGGACATTTTGGCTGTTTTCTCAGGCTCTCTCTGATCTTCGGCTTGTTATTGGGATCCTGTTTGCAGGGTGTGGCCTTGGGTGTGGGTTGTGGCTGCTGGGTGATGTGTTAGCCCAGCCAACATGACATGACCTGTTCCTCCATAACAGCTCATTGCACTGGGCTCTGTTCTCTGCTCACCTCCGGAAGGGGCTCGAATTGGAAGCAAACTCCTGAGGTCAGAGCAAAGGCTCTTGAGCTGTCACGATCGCTCCTGCCCCATTTCCTTGAGCGTGGGTGCTGTGTTTGGTAAACTCCAGGCATATGGTCCCACTCCCACTTTGTTAGAGGCAGGAAAATTCCTTGTTGCCATGTTGGTAATTTCAGATTTCAATTCATCGCAAATGGCCTCAGCCACTGACCTGTTTAATATCGCCTTCCATTTAATTTAAATGGCATCAACTTCTGATCACTGGACCCCTGTTTATTTTCTAGGTCAACCTCTTCTGTAATGTCTTCACATTCACTGAAGTACTACTAAAATAGCCTTGTGTCATCCTGGATCAGTAACCATTTGGAGACAAAGTCTGTTTATTATCGTGCTCAGGAATAAGTGGTGCCTGCAATAAGCAACATTTGCTCTGCAATCTGTGCCTCAAAAATCAAAGCCTCCATGATGACTCAGTCCCTTTCTGACTGGGGAGATCTAAACTCAGCCTCTAGCACGACCTACAAACTACTTGGAGAGTTCTTCCCCAAACAACTTTTATCAGCATAAGCCATCCTTGTCCTTAGGTCTGTCCTCGATGATCTGATTCCTCTCCCTGTGAGTGGAGGTAGTTATGGTGATTAGGTGGTATCTCCATGTCCCTCTGTTTCTCACAGGGCTCCTCTGAGATTTGCCACCCTTAGTGTCAGCACTTAACACCCAACCTTAACCAGGAGGAATTTATTCTCTGGCAATAGTTCTCCTCCCTTGAACAGCTCAGCATCCTCAAACCTTTCTCACGGCATCAGCCCTTGATGAGCCTGTTGGATTGCAACCTTTCATGTGCTCAGCACTGCAAGAGCACCCTCTGACCATCACTCAGGGCTCTCTTTGAACACCCCACAGCCTGGTGCTCGTACCTGCAATCAGTTCCTGTGGCATTCTGTCACTGCCGCTGTCCCAAGGTAAAGGACAATCAAGAGATTTTAACTTAAACTCTTCATTTTCCTTATTTCTTTTTTTTTTCTTCTCCCAGGCAGACCCCACAGCCTTCTGCTCTGTGGTCCCAATAAGCAGCAGACTCTTAATTTCTCCCTAACAATTCCCCCCTCACAGATACCTGCCTGTTCTGGTTTTTTCCCCCATCTGGTCTTCCTCCTGGTTTCCTTGCAGTCCTCTGAGTAACATCCTATCCCTCTTGGGGCTTCAAGCCATTGCACTGTCCACTGTCTTTCACTCTCTTCTGCTGAGACTGATTTCACATTCCCATTCAGAAGATCCTCTCAGGCTGGACTGGGATCTTCCTGATGCAAACAGTTTCTTTCAGGAACACATCTAAGAAGAATACATATGCCAACCCCCTGGAATCCTGTTTATTACCACTTTTTTTGTGGGGCATTTCTTCTACTTGTCACTGTTTTTCCAATCTCTAGACTTCAGCGGTGAAAAATCTCCCAAATTCCCTCCCAGGCACTTTCACATGAAATCTCTTATTTGCTTTCTTCTCCCTTTCACATGTTTTGTTTCCCCACAGAGCGTTTGGTACTTGCTCTGTCACAGCCTGTACTCGGTGCTTTATTCAACACATTTTTCTCCAGCTCAGCAGCTGGAGGGGATGCTCCGTGAAAGGGCTGTGGGTGTCAGCCCAGGAGGTGTTGCTGGGTTTCAGGATGCAGACAAGGAAGTTTTCCTTTATTTCCAGCATGCTGGAAGGATTGAGTGAAAGGGATGGGGTTGGATGGCCAGTGTCTGTGACTGGCACCCAGAAGAGTGGAAGGAATACCCCAGGTGGACAACACCACACCTTTCCTTCCTCCCCCTTCCCCTGCCCGTGGCTGTCAATGAATCTGAGCCCACACCACGTCTCCACTGACCCCCTGCTAATGTAAGGACACTGTTAGTGCTGTATTTTTCTCAGACAGTATCTCAGAGTCAGTTCATGCCTTGCTGCAGGTGGAGCAGCTGGCTGCCTGTGCGACCCTCCAGCCTTTCCTGTTGTCCCTCGGTGCTTTGGCATCAGGCAGCTCCTGCAGCTCCTCCACGGCCTCTCCGCACAGCTGGCGGAACACCGGCAGCCTTTTCCTGGCGTCGGGGGAGCGTCTCAAATCCGAGCCTTCCTTCTCCAGCTGCATGGAGAAGGTGACGAAGGTGGGGAGGTGCTGAGGAAGAGAGGAAGAGCAGTCTCCATCCGTGCTGAGCTCGTGCTGTGCTGTGGGCTGGCAGGACGTAGATCCTTGGTGGACATTGCTGGTGGCTGCGCCGTCCAGGGCGCGGAAGGCAGGGATGTTCCTGCAGCTTTTGAGGAAGATGTATCTGATGTCCCTGGAGGTGTGGTAGGGGGTGCATGCCGGTGACGAGGAGAGGCTCCTGGCTTCGCATTGGGAAGCTGGTGCCGACATTGTTGCTGGCCTTGCGTGGGGAGAAATCACACAGTTAGCAAGGTGGTAGGTGATGGAGCTGGTCAGGAATTCTGAACAAACCCACAGAACCCCTTCCCCCCCAAAAAAAATCAAATTTCCAGAATCCTCTCTCGCCTTCCCTTGTCTAAAGTGACCAACTTTGACAAGTTACCTCAAGAAAAGTAACACAACTCCATCACAGACTTTTGCATCCAAATCAGTGGATATCCACCAAAATTAAGGCTTTGCTGTGTTTGTCATAGAGGAGAGGCTTGAATCCCAAGCTCCAGTTCAGAGATGGCTACAGCCACCAGCAGCCTGGGTGTGGGAGTGTGTTGTCAGAGACAGACAAGTCGTCTCCATCATTCTTGGAGCTCTTTACAGGCATGAATAAGTGGATTTAGGATCTGAAACTGCATCTTTGGGGAAAGGCTGACCCTGTGCACTCTCAGAGAGCCTTCTGTGTTTTTCCATCATGACCCACTGAATATTTAAGCTCTTTCCCATGTTTTTGTACACTTCTGTGCAAAATGTAGATTCTTGGAGGGGGGGATGAGCCCAACCTTCTCTATGCTTTGATACCTGGCTGGAACCTACAGAGTTGACAAAGAGAGAAGGCGACCAACCCTGGTCATGGATAATTCATCTCATGCATAACTCATGCTCACACATTTCATGGATAATTTAGGATAAGGGCTTGCAAGATCAGGATCTCACATGGAAGTGAAGGGTCTCTCCTGAACAAAGCTGATGGCAAACTCTAGCTGTGGGATGGAGAGTTTCTGAATGTGGCAACATGCCCGTGGCTGGGAGAGCAGAAAGGCTGTGGTTCCTTGAATGGTGGCATCTTCTAGCCTGGCCAAACTCAAAATATGTTTGGCACGGTGTCCTGTTTCTGAGAATGGCCAAAATCTGGTCAGTCAAAGGAGATACAAGCACAGCAACTCCACTGGGTGGGACCAGGAGGTCTGAATATCCTGGGGCTTGTCCAGAAGTCTAGAAAAAGCACCTTCCTCTGCAGTCCAAGTGCTTGACTATCTCTACTATGAGCAGGATGCAATTAAGCATTTTTGTCCTTATTCATCATTAGTACTTTTTTCTTCTCTCCCAAACACAAACCAGAAGGGGCTGGTTGATATTTTCCCCCAGAATTTCACGCAGTGAAGGAAGGAATCTGTGCTCTTTGACTTGGGCTGTGCTGTGGAAGCCTGTGCAATCCCCTGCCAAGGAAGGCACACAGCACCCAAGCAGAGTCCAGCTCCTTGGCTTCAGAGGAGGTCGGATCTTAAAGCTCAACTCACAGGCATCAAACATTTAAAGAGCCCAGTCGAAGGCTGAATTATTAAAATCACCCTACGTGAAATGTTTCTCTCCAAGAAGATGAGCACTCTCCTTCGCTGGTTCATTGTCTCTGCGGGGTGTCAGAAATACTAAGGCTCATTCTGCCTTTCCCATCCCCCTTGAGATACTTGGAACAAGTGAAGCACTCCCAGCTGCCAAGAAACATTGAATATTTATGAATCCCCTTAATCACAGAGGCAGGGACCATTCCAACCAGCCTAGTTTGGCAATGTTTTGGCCTTGCCTCCTAGAGAGGATCAGAACTTGCTCCCAGAAGTCTTTTTCAGCACCCTGGAGCTGATCAACAGTGTGCCCAGTTCAGATGGCAAACCCTGGGAGCAGCTTAAGGGATGGAGATACTTCATCCCTGCTCCTGCACTGCCTTTTGGGGTAAGAAATACAAACTAATTGGCCTTGGGATGTGCCTCCACAGCTTCAGCCGTGCAAGAAGAGAAGCAGCAAGACCTGGGGAAAGTGTCCTGACTTTCTTACTATTTTCTCACTGTTGTTATCCCATTATTTCACTGCATGTGGTGTTTGCTTCAACCTCCTGAAGGAAAGCAAGCCCAATACAGCCACCACAGTGAAGCAAGCAGTGATTTCCCCCCCCTGTTTCTTCTGTATTTTCCCTTTCCCCAGCTTACAGTAACAGGGAGGACTGGGAGAATTAATCATGAGAAAAGAGGTTATTCTTTGGTCAAAATGAAAGCCAAGTGGGCAGAGCAGAGGCTTTGTGTTTATCTTCTTGTTTGTGTTCCAGCGTGCACTTTTTTTAATTCCTCATAAGCATTTGGTATGAAAGGGAAACTCCTTGGGGTTTTTTTGGGTTTTGAGTTTTTTAGTTGTTTTTCTTTTATTTTTTTTTGGGGGGGGGGGGGAGTTGTGCTGTTTTTTGTTAAACATACTTATTACCTTCTTTTAACTGGCTCTCTCACAGCGAGTGTTCAGATTTGAGAAAGCTTCTGAAGCTCTGTGTCTTTGATCAAGGCACTTGTGGAAACTATTTGTGGGTGCTTGGAGCCTTCACAGGCAAAGAGATTTGTCAAAGGCAAGTTATTTCCAGTTGAGCTCCCTGAGCAAACAGCTGGCTTTTAAAGAAATTTCCAGGTAGGAAGCAGGACATGAGGCTTGTGCTGTGGTGGAAGGCTCTGGCTGACTTACTGAACAGCAATTTGGAGCAGGAGAGGTGTGCGTGCTCCCCTTGCTGCTGAGCTTTGCAGCACAGCTTGCAGGGGCAGCACTGGGCATGCCTGGAGTTATTTCCAGTGCTCACCAACATGGAAACAAACCCCAGACCTTCTAAATCCAAAATTCTCTCAGAAAAGCTACAGGGGGAGTGGTTCTGATGAAGCAGCAACCTGGAAAACTCTCTGTACGGAGAAGCTGTGATGGGTCGATGGTAGCTGACTTGCATTAGAAAGTTCTCTTACTGCTCCCACTCCTGAGGCCCTCTGGTTTTATGGAGACTTCTCTGCTCTCAGCATTGGCCATCCTGGGCCCAGCAGGAGTGGGAAAGCTGCTCAAATATTTATTTTTAAAAAACAGTGTTCTTACAAGACTCACCGAAATCCTGGATACTTTTCTGTTTGGTCCTGACAGACAATTAGTGTCTTCAGAACACTTGGACGAGGAGCTGGATGGTATCCACCCTGGTTTTGGGGGATTCTGGCAGAGGTTGTGTGTTGATGTTGTGACATTCCGTTGTCATGCCAGCGGAACTCTGGGTCCCGTGTCACAAAGGGCCAAGATCTGACCTCATGTGGCACCAGCAAGAGTGCAACGTGCCTTTACCTCTGTTAAGATGTTGTGCATGACCAGAATGGGAGGGATCACACACACCACAGGACTTCCCAACACCTGGCTGGAGGGGTCACTGTCCTCTCACTAAGGTACAGGAGCTGCAGGTCCCTTGGAGAGCACTGGGCTCATCAGACACCTGTGCTGTGGTCGCAGGGTGGATCCAGCCCTGCTCACACCAACATTGTCACAGCGTGTCACAGTTCCCTCCATCACATGGCCAGACGTGCAGCCATCACCCTAAGGGACACCTGAACACTGGTGACATGATGCACCTGCTCACACATGGCTCTGGGATTCCTGCAAACCTGGGGTTTGGGGGCGTTTTGGCATCTCTCTTCACCTTGAAGTTCCCCTGAGCGGAGGTTGCTTGTCCTGGGATAACTCTTGAGCGAGGAGAGATCCCCACGACAACTTCACAGGTTGTGCTAATGCTGCTTTGCAGGCTGAGTGTAAAAACCCTGGTACCTCCTGTCACAACAGAGCTACAGAGCTCTCCTGGCTTGCTGAAGGTACAGCAGAGCCTCGTGCACTTCAGAAGGGCTCAGGCTCCCTGTCCTAAGATATTTCTTGCAGCTGTTAAACAGCTTGCTGCATTAAAAGCCATGAATGAATTGAAGTCGTACTTGTAAAGAAATAGGTTGCAGGATTTTTAGCACTCTGGGAATTGGGAGCAACACTGCTTTGTAAATTAGATCTATTAAATACTTAGTAATATCAAAATTTCATGGGGTACTTTTCTTCAAAGACGTCTGAGGTGGCTCTGTTCATCAAGCAGTTTTCCCTTAGACTGACCTGGCCTTTCAGAATCACTTGGGAGGTCGTATTTGATCCCAAGTTAATTCCTAATGAGATTTCCTACTTCCCCAAGGCTTTCTACTGACAAATAATAAAAAAAAAAGACAGCCCAGCCCAGAGCCTTTTATCCAGACATTTCTGAGCTTTGAAGGTGTTTCTGCAATACCAAGAATTGCCAATCACCTGGGCAGAACTGAACAGTTCTGGTTCTTGGGAACCGTGAGCCTGGAATTGGAGGGAGGTGGGTCATTCCTGCAGGGGGTGATCCCCCTTGTGACATGTATTTCATTAAGGAGGAGGCTGGGATGGCCCTGCTGGGTTTTGGCTTTGTGCAGGGCTTGGAGGGTGGTTGTTGCAGACTCCAGCAGTGACAAACAGGCGCTGGAATACCCACAGAACAGCGTCAAATGGTAACTGTGCAGTCAGCAGGTCCTTGTCATAAATGAGCCAACCATCCTCTGAATGTGAGTGCCAGTGGTGTGTGCTGGAATTACCAGAAGTCAGGTATCTCAGGTGGTGCAGCACAGACCACCCCACCCCTGAAGACACAGCTGCTGTGGGACTCAGCCTCAGGAGGTATTTAGAATGCACAGCAGGTCTGTGGAACAGGCAGCCCGGATTCTGGACTGCTGGAGGTTCCGTGTCACAACCTCTCCAAACCAGAACTGGGTTAGTGGAGAGAGAGAGACCCTCCCAGGGGGAACTCCCCACACACCCCCCTCACCCACCAAGCCCCCGAGCTGGTAAACAGAGCCCTCCTCCTGCCCTCCCTTCCCTTCCCAAGGTGCTGATATTCCTCTGTGTGCATTCGTCTTGTTTATTCCTGCCGTGCATTGATGCAACAGGTCATACGTTTGGAAGAGGCTGCCAAAGATAATACACATCCTGTCACAGTAACAAGATCATCAGAAGGAAAACTGAAGAGATAATAAACCAGCAGGAAAGCTGAAGAGTAAGAAACAAAAGAGGAACAGAGAGGAAGTGACAATGTTATCTTTGTTTAACGCTCCTCTGAGTCACCATTAGTTATTTAAGATATTCATCTGCCAGCTCCCAGCCCCGTCAAATTAAGAGATCCAAGGGGTGGTGGGGTTTTTTTCATTGCCAAACAAGTTGCTCTTGTCCAAAGGGAGAGGAGGCTCCTGTGAACGGTGGGTGCTTTTTACTGCAGCTCCCTTTGAAAGCCAGGAAGAGGCAGTGCCATGTGGAGCACCTGGACTTGCTTCTGGGAATGGGTGTTGGTGGTTGATTCACAGAGGCTGGAACAGGAGGACAGGGACGATAAGGAGGACATTAAGGATAAGGACAGCAGCATCAGCCCATTGCCACAGCTGGAAAGCAGATGCTGCACAGACAAGGCACAGGGTTGGGAGCAGCTTGGGACACCTGCCCTTTGGAGAGAGGTTGTCACATGGTGGGGAGGGGGACAGCTCCAAACCTGCTGCTGCAGCTCTCCAAGGAGAATGAGTGTAGGTCCATCCCAGGATAACCACAGGCTTCCAGGAGAGATGGTGCTGTGGGAACTGAGTGGTGACCAAGATGTTGTCATAGGGAGCATCAAACCCAACCCTCAGCCTCTCCAGACACCTGGACCACACTGAGACATCATGTCTGCCCTCTCACTTCACTTCCAAAGACAGATCTCCAAGTCCAGTGACACTGAGATTAGCTCAGCTCCTCAGAGCATGGTGCTGGTATCACTAAGGCTGAGGATTTGATCCCTGTATGGGCCATTCACTTGAGAGTTGGACTTGATGATCCTTGTGAGTCCCTTCCAACTCAGAATATTCTGTGATTTCTGAAATTCAGAGCAAGTGGAGAGACCCAGGAGCCGCCTGTCCTGCCAGGTGAGGCTGCTGTGTGCACCCACACGTGTGTGTTTGGAGAAGCTCCTCTTCCCTCTGCCTTTTGCTCCTGTGAATGAACCCGGGATCCAGGAGAGCAGCAAGAACATTAATTTAACATATGGGCTCAAAATAGTCAAGACAGCCTTTCCCTGAGGGCTTTGCAGAGAGAAAGGAGGCACCTGGCAGGGAGAAGTGGTGAAGAGGGAGGAAAGAAAGGAAGCACAACTGGCTGCAGGATGCCCAGCTTCCCTAGATTCACGTCTGGGGCAGAGGAGAGGGCAGAAGGGGTGACAGGAGGGATGGAAAGCACTGGCTGGGTGACTTGTCCCCTTGTAGTGGGGCAGCTCTGCAGAGCACGTCGGGCAGGCCTTGGAAAAGAATCTCCCTCCTGAACCCTCCCGGGAAACCAGAGCCCTGCAAACCACTGAGGCGTGGGATTAAATAAATTAATGATCTGAGGAAGGTGGATAGGAATAGCCATCTTGCTGGATAAAAAACCCCCAAACCACAAGAACTGAGGATTTATGGCGGGGGTCAAAGGCTCACAGTCCCTCCCAGATCCAGGCTGAGAGCTCCATGGGGTTCCTCATTCCCGAGTGGCTGCACATCCACTGCCCGTGCGGAGGAGCGGGACGGAAATGATCCCAACCAAATAATTAGCAGCACAGCAGCCGGGAGGGCTGCACAGGCAGATAATGCTGCACAACGTTAAACAGCAGATTTAGCATTGTCAGGGGTTTCTGCCGAAGCCAAACCAGAGTGGGGGAAGATCCGAGGCGTTGGATGGGGGAATTCTCCACACAGTTCACTGAGCTGGGCTCCTCTTGCACACTTTCCTTGCTGTATAATGTGCTGTGGGGGACCATTTTGGCACAAGCCAATTCCAACAGGACCTTGCCTACCCTCTTCTTTAAAACCTCTGATAAGAGAGGCTAAAACCCACCCCGGTCCCCACCGCAGCCTGTGCCAACACTGCCTTGAGCAGGTTCTCTTGTGCTGACTCGGCCAACTCCCTGCTGACCTCAGGCACAAGATACGCCACCAAATAATGAAACTGCCAAGTGGCAGCTCTTTCTGGGGTGGGAAAAGCTGTGAGAGCTGAACTGCCCATCCTGCACAGAGGGTTTGACTGAAGGCTGTCCCCGCTGCGGGCTCGCTGTGGTGCCAGGAGCCGCCCTGGCCCGCTCTGCTGGCCGGGTTAACGGGGTGTGCTGTGCACCACGGCCACCTGCCCGGGCACCCCCAGCCCATTTCACACATGCCATCAAACAGCTGCTCGGCCCTAATGCCTCCCCACCAGTGCCATGGCCGAGGCGGTGACCCCGGGCTGGCACGCGCCGGAGCCCATCGCCAATCTGCCCGACCAGCTGTCGGCCACGGCACGGCCAACCAAACCCTCCCTCCAGCTCACACAGGAGCTCCCCGGGCTCCTGAGGCTCCAAACACCTCCAGTGATGAGCCAACAGCTCCCCAGGGGAGCCCTTTGGGAAAGGTGCTGGAGACCTTGGGGCTCGCACTTGGCAAAGGCCCAGCCTTGCGTGCGGTGGAAAGAGCCACACATAAAAGCCGTGATGTCCTCTACTTTTATTTTTATGTGTTTATTTTATTTGGTGTGTTTATTTTCAAGGAGATTACCAGTAAATTTAATGTCAATACAGTTAATCCCCATATATATTTACTGAGGGCAATTAGCTGGCGTTTATATTAAATATACACAATAGACAGTTGAATGTACAGTTTATATAGTATAATTAGATATATATACACACATAAATAGATGCATAACTCTGTCTGCAGTGTGTGTTGGTGAGGAAGGACCAGGGTAATGTGCCGTGACAATATTTATCTCACACCATATTTATACCCTGATAGCTGGAGAAGTACAGGGGGGCTCTGTGGGAGGGTTCTGGGAGCAGCCACGAGCACAGTGGGTGCTGCAGGGGACACACACACATGGGTGCAGTGCCAGGGCAATTCCAGAGGGAACAAAGGGCTTTGGGGACCTGGGGAATCAGCAGCAAGGGGAGACTGAGTCGATTAGAGGAGCCAGAGCAGAGGGAAGGAGCTGCTCAGCCAGGCAGAGGCTCAGGAGCTGCCCTGCAGCAAAGGGCACAGGGGGTGGTTTGGGTGCGTTTCCCCACTTTGCTCATGGTGTTTCTGTGAAATCTCCTGTGCTGGGTGTATTTTGCTGGATATATCCCTTTTGCAGTGTGGAGAGATGGCAAATGCTGCCTGTGAGCAAGCACAGAGTGGGAGAAAGCTCCTGACACTTGGCTGGTGCCAGGGCATCACTTGACTGCAGTGGCAGGAGAAGCCAGTTGCCTTTGGCACATGGACAGGACTACCCAAGCCCAGCCTGTGTCCAGGGGTGGGAGCAGATGTTGAAGGGAAAACCTATCTCAGAAACGCCAAGGCTGCCAATCCTCCTTGGCTTTTTCTCCAGCATCCTTTCCCGGGGTGAAACTCTTCCTTGTTCCAGCTGGAGTCTTGATCGTGGGGAACTGGATGGATGGTTTCCCATTCCAGCCTGGCAGCTGTGCTCTGCTTGGAGGGTCCACCAGCCTTCCCAGAGCAGAGCAGGTGAGGGAGACCTGGCACACCATGGTCCTGCAGCACTTGGCTCCTCTGGAAGCACTGGACCACAGCTGAGAGGGGCAGCTGGGTTAGAGGACCAGGGAGAATTTCCTTTGTTTCCCACCCCTCCCTGAAGAAAAAGCACTTTGGAGATGGTTGGAGACACAGATTTTTATTCCCAGGAAAGACTGATCCCTATGGAAATTTTCACACACTTGCCCCAGCTTTAGAGCCAGGTACAAGTGTTTGACCAAAGTGGCTCTTCCCAAAAGGCCATTACTTACGTGGATGTAGCAAAGCCTTGCACTTTGCAAGCTTGCAAAAGCATGCAAGATTTGCTAAACATTCAAATTATAGTTTATCACTAACAGTAATAAAAACTACCACAGCCATTTCCCCTGTTCAGTGTCTCCAGCAGTCATTCCCACTCCTGCTGGAACTGCACAGCCGAGCAGTGGGAACTGCTCATGTGTGTGCCTCCAACTCCATCATCCCAAACCCCTGTGAGAGCAAACAGCCTCCCTCTTTCTGCATCCAAAAGCCGTGCACCATCCTCAGGGGGACCATCCCAGAGCTCAGTGCATGCCTGAGTCAGTCCCAAGTCTCAACCCTTGTTTGCTTTAAAAAAAAAAAAGTCAATTTACTCTTTTGTGTGCCTTCCACCTGTTCCTTCTTGGCTGGTTTTTAATCACACAGAGCTTTCACTCTGGATCGCAGAGGCAGTGTTAAAATCCTGCCTGCAGCAAAGTGTGCTGTGAGGCTGTGCTGCCTCTGGAAGTCTCTCCGAGTCCTCAACATCCCTCCTTACCTGTGAGCTTCTTCTCCAGCCTTGGCCCAAATCTAAAGGACTGGCTGAATTCTGGGAGAGCCTCCCCTCAGCTCTGCCCTGCTCCCCCAGGGCAAAGTAAGCCAGACAATGGCATCAATAAACCTTCTCCTCCCTTCAAGTACCGTTCAGGGAATTTGATTCCCAACCGCTATTTATGGCTATTGATTTCAGCACTTCTTATTACGGCGCTAAGTGACCTGTAACCAGCGCGGCAAGCGGCGGGTTTATCAATCTCCTTCAGATAATTAGTAACGCAGGAAGTTGGGAGAAGGAAAGAAATGGGGTGGTTGAGAAGGGTTTGTTTACCAACCAACGGGGGGTAACCACAGCCACACGAAGAGTCAGTGGAAGTCTTGCATTTCATCATGCCCAGCCTGGAGGAGCCAGCCTTGGATGGTGCTTGGTCAGGATTTGGGCACTGGAGAGGACAGTCACTGTCCTGGACTCTTGTCCCATGGGGAGCAGGTGCCAGCTCCTGCCTTACAAAGGTCTCCTTGCCTTGGGGGAACAGCTCTGAGGAACAGCCACGTGCATGGGAGCCCAGCCTGGGCACGGCAGGGTGGGATGAGTGGAGGAAACACCGCCACGCGTGACCATTAGTGGGGCCAAAATATGATAAATCCCTTTTTCTGGCATATCCCAACCCTAGAGACCAAACCAGCCCCTCTCCCAGTGCCCTGCTGGGCCGAGGGCTGGTTGATGCTCTCAGAACGAGGGTCAGAGGGATAATTAGCATTTTGGCCTCTTTCCTGTTGAAATGTTGCCTGCAATTAATTCCCACCCGAGGAGCCAGACAGAGCGTGGCCCTTCCCTGGATCCAGGTGGGTCCCTGCAGGGCAGGGCTGGCTGGGATGAGCTGAAGGGCTGCCAGGGAGTGAGTTCCTGGTGTTACTTACATTGATCTCACGCTATTTGTCATTAAATTGCTGTAAGCAAACTCGGCAATCTGAGGATGATTAAATGAACCAGTCGTACAAAATAAACCCAGGGCTTTTATTAGCAGGACAGGAGCAGCAGGTAACCTGCAGGTATGTTTAAAGCCCTTGTGATGCCCTTGCACAAACAGATTTCAAGGGTGCAGAGGGTGGCTGGAAATTGAGAGTTAAAAATGAGAATTAAACCCACGTTCTCCTCAAGGCTGGGACAGGGCCGTACCCCCAAATAATCGCTTTGCTGCTCCTCGCTGACCTCTTTCCAATGCAAATAGCTTTTCAGTGGAAGGGCTAATTCATTCTCACAGCTAAAAATGATCATTGCTGTGAGAAAGTGTTCTGGGCGTGAATCCTTTTCGCAGCAAATAGCAGCATTAACAGGTTCATTTTCTCCCAGCAATGCTATCAAAATCTCTTTAAGCTGCTTGCAGCGCATACCACAGATGCACAAGCCTGCAAAATGGGTGGGAGATGTGATTGCAGTCAGACCTCCTGCCTCAGCCTCCGAGCCCAGCTCAGCCCCGTGCTGAGCAACAGCCACTGCTGATGGTTGGGAGAGTCCGTGTTCCCTCCCGAGGTGCCCCGGGAGCGTGGCCTGGAGATGGCTCCATTTCTGAGGAAATGGCAGGAAATGTCTGCTTTTCTGCAGACAGACACACAGCACTGCCTGAGAATGGAATGGTGTCCCTGTGCATTGCAGCTTCATGTCCTCCTGCCCCAGCCGACTTTGGTTTCTGGGATTTCTGGACATTGTTTTGCCTGCATTCAGTTGCCACATACAGGTAATTTGTGTGCCCTGTCCCCCACGTCCCAAGCAGACCAGCTTTGGCTGCCCTGTCTGAACTGCACATCCCACCTCTGTGTCTCCAGGTGTAAGCCTTTATCTCCTGCAGTTTTCCCAGAAAATTAAGGAATAACTAGTTGAAGCCTTGAAATTTCTGGGTGGATCATTGCCAAAAGTGGGAAAGAAACACAAGCTGTTGATCCTCTGCTTTATCCACCAAACCAAGTGCAGTTTCACTGCTGCACGTGCAGGTACCGGTGCTGTGACAGAGGTGTGCAGGTGTAGTGCTCCAGCTCAGTCCTGGCCTTAGGAACCATGGCATGCACTGTTAGAGCCTTGATCTGGGTCGAATTACTCCTCTTTCCAGGGACTCAGTGACTTTTGGGCAATGTCAAGCTCTAGCCCAGCTCTTGAGGATCATAGGGACAGAATGGTTTGGGTTGGAAGGGGCCTTTAAAGGTCATCGAGTCCTGCAATGAGCAGGACATCTTCATCCAGATCAGGTTGCTCAGAGTCCCGTCCAACCTGGCCTGGAATGTCTCCAGGCATGGAGCACCTCCCACCTCTCTGGGCAACCTGTGCCTGGTGTTTAATTACCCTCCCTGTAAAAAAACATCTTCCCTACATCTTAGTCTAAAGCTTTCCTGTTCAGTTTGGAACCATTACCCCTTGTATTGGTGTATCACACGACAGGGTGGCACGTTTGAGGCTTCTCCTGGCTCTGGAAGAAGCGTGGGGATGCAGAGCTGGCAGGTTTTGCAGCAGGAGGGAAGTGAGGGCTGAGCAGCATCTCCCTGGGAGCAGGCACGGCGCGAGGCTGTGGGTTCCCAAAGTGCAGGGATGTGCTGGGGGAGGCAGCTGGTGCTGAGCAAACGCTCTCCAGAGGTCATCAGCGATGCTCCCTTTGCAGAAAAGCCCCCACGCCTTCCCCATGACAACCTGCTCCATGCTCCAGAGGAAAACAATATTGCTCTTTTTAAAAGGATATTTGCTGAATCGCCTCTCGCATTCGGCAGAGCTGCTTCTTCTTAAATCCTCCTCTTAAATCCAAACCGTGCCTTTTTGGGGTGATGTGAGTCAGTCCCCCCTGGACTGATCATTTTTATTGTCCCCGTGGTGCTGTGCCAAATGTGAGCTGAGTTTCCTGGCCAGAAACACTGGGACCAGATAACCTTCCTCTTGTCCCACTTTTGTCTCACAGTGATGCAACCCCGGAGTGGCATGACAAGGAAACAGGAGCTGCAATTCTCTGGCCATGGGGAAACACAGTAAAACAAGAATTATGAAGAATTATGGCATAAAGACTTAGAAGGGGAGTTGGATAGAGACATCTCTCTGTCTTCCACAGTGTCCACCTGGCTTGAGAAGCAGCTCCAAGGCAGGGACCAGAAGCTCCAGCACTGCCCTGGTGCTCTGATGGGATCCCCAGTGCCCAAAGGGCCCTGGATGTGGCCCCTGAGCCCAGGGCATGTTTAGTGGCCCCTGATCTTAGGGCAAAACTGGCTCCAGAGTGTTTCAAGGAATGAGTAAACCACACACCCAGGTCTTATTCGTGGATCCTTCACACGCCCCCTCAACTACCTTGGGCAGAGTGCTCAGGCTCTTTTAGCAGCAAAACAGCATTAGCAGAACTGTCCTACTTTGCAGTGATGTTTTGAAGACAAATTTGTGTTTCTCTGGGGAGAAGGACTATTAGAAAACCTGTTCACCAACCAAAACAGGGCTTAGCCAGCTGGTTTGTAAGTGAATGACATGCTAAGGAGCTCGGAATGGCCATCTCCTGGGAGAAACCTGTTTTTTCTTCTTCCCTTTTTTTTTTACCCATGGAGGAAAAAACCATCAAGATAAATTCATGGATATAAAATCAAAATATCTTCGGTAACCTCTTTGACTATTAAAGTAAAATAACTATAATAATGAGCACTGCAGTTTCACTCCTCTCAGAAGATACATAAAAAAAAGTCAGGCCAATTTCCTTTTTGCTTGCCAGCAGATAAGAGCCTGACCCAGATTGGCAGAGCTCGGCTTCCTCCACAGCTTTGATTTTCCTGGGGCAGGTTTAGTTGTGGCTGTTGAACCCCAAACCCGTGGGGCAGGTTTGATGGGGAGCACCACCTTCTGCCCTCCTGCTTTGCCTGGATTCTCCTGCCCATCGGGCTCGCAAGGAGAGCTGCTGGTTCCTGAACCCACAACCTGGCAGTTTATACGGGTGGCTGAAAGGGAGGGGAAAAAAGATTACCCTGCTCCAAGCTGTGAAAGTGGAGCCCTTGGGATTTGCAGCCCGAGGTAGAGAGAAGCAGCAAATAAACACTGTGGAGAGGACAATGTCTGTGCTGTCCCTCCTGCAGATGTGATGCCTGTAATTATATTTAGAAGTAATTTCTGCCAAGCCTTATAGCTTAGTATTATAAAAAGTTCCTCTTGTCAATTTTTCCCCATCTTTTCTTGCATCCCTGTGAAATGGCAAGATAGATGGAATAGGCTAAAATAATGCGATCTGATTGAATAATGAATAAAGATTAATGAATTTTTGCTAACGTAAATGATTGCATGGTAATTGCTTTAATAATATAAAATTATTTTCTGCTACAAACTATGATTAATGATACCAACTGAGCATTTGAATCATGGGCCCTGGGTTTTTTTGTAAGTTCACTGATTAAATCACTAATATAATAGTTTACCCTTAATTTTTCTATAGACAGTGATCACCAACTAATTGACTGGGACACCGGGGTTGAGTGAACCCAGTTTTATGTATCAAAACTCTCAGTCATCTCTTGACTCCTCACCAACAAAATTAAAAGGAGCAACAGCTTCTTTCCCACCTCAGGAACTGGTTCATTACTTGTATTTTCCGGGTAGTGAGTTGTTGGTGTGATGTCTGATGGTCCTCACAGAGCCCAGGGACTGGTGCTGGGAGCAGGGCAGGGATCTCATTTTAGGGCAAGACAGAGACAGGCTGAGCAGTGTCGTGTCCCAAAGCCTGGGGGCCAAGGAAGGGAAGAAGCAAAAGGGATTTTGCCCTTCATTTTGAGGTGAAACCATCCCATTTTGTAGATTCTTGATGCTCACTAGACCTTCCAGGACAAGGGGCCCTCAACAGCCCAATTTGCAGCCCAATTTTGGCAATCATTTGGGCACCTCTGGACTCTTTTGCCTCTTTGGCAATGCAGATAAATCAGCCACGGCCTCCCTGCCTCAGTGGGGTGTTAATGAAGCGTTTAATCATTTGGTGTTTCTTTTGCTTTGCCTTCTTTTTATTTTAGTTTTCGGGAATCAGAGAAACACTCAAGCATGGAAAAAGGCAGCTATTGAATGTCTGTATCTGTTATTTGCCCCCATGATGGGGAATTAATTGCCTTTTGATTAATGAGCCCTTCAGAACTGTGCCTGAGCAGGGACTGAGGGGAAGGAGGAGGGAGGAGTGGGGAGAAAATCAGCTGCTCTGCTCCAGCCTTGATGTTTCCTGGGATGCCAGGAAGGGGTTAAAGAGCCAAAAGCCGATGGTGCTGTGGGGTGATGTCGATGGTGGGAAGGCAGAGGAAGAAATCTTAGTCTTGGCATGTGTCAGAGGAGAGAGAGAGAAATTCAAGCAGCAGTTTAATTCTGTGAGTGCTTTCACGCCCCTTGAATGGAGAAGGGGAAAATTATTTAATTAAAAATATATTTACTTTTAATGCAACCATCAATATTTCCATCCGTGCTGATTGTTGAGAGGGTTTGTGTGTTTGCATGTTTAAACACTTCGAAGCTCTGCCTCTCACTTACTCCTTCTCCATCAGCAGCTGCTCGTGCACACTCACACACATCCCTGTGGGCACTCACTGAGATCTCTGGGGGCACTCACACAGATCCCTGGGCACTCATCCTGGTCCCTGGGCACACTCATCCTGATCCCTGGGCACACTCATCCTGATCCCTGGGCACATTCATCCTGATCCCTGGGCACACTCGTCCTGATCCCTGGGCACACTCATCCTGATCCCTGGGCACACTCACCCAGATCCCTGGGCACATTCATCCTGATCCCTGGGCATTCATCCTGATCCCTGGGCACTCCCCCAGATCCCTCTTCACACTCACCCAGACCCCTGTGTGCCCTTATCCAGCCCCCCACGACTTCCCAGCTTTGGGGCTTGGGTAGTTCTTGGCCATTCCCCCAAAAGGGAATCCAGCTCTGGCAGCTCTGGATTTCACACCCTCGCTGTGTGTTTTGCTGGCTGGGTCCTTCGCCCTGCCAAGTGCTCCAGTATAGCACAGGCTGGGTGAGCAGGTAAACACGAGCATTCCCCAAACACAGGAGCTGGGAGCTGCTCCTGCTGCTGTTCCCTTGATAATTTAGCCAATTGAAAATGGCAGGATTCAGGGATTTCGGCAACAACACGCCAAGGGTTGTACAGTAAAGCTCCAGCAGCCCTTCCCATCTGTATTCCTCCCTGGTGTCCAAACACTTCCCAGTTACCCATTTGCCTCGCTTGTTCCTACACTACATGGCTGGATTTAAGGGATTTCTGCACTGGAGCCTCTAAATCTCGTGGCTGGGTGCTGCTGAATGGCAGCAGAGTTTGCTGTGGCTCTGCTGCCGGGGTCCTGCCCCTGTTCTGAGCACGTGGGGACAGCGGCTTTGTGTGAGATGTGGCTGGAGGGAGGGGGGCTGGGATGACAAAAAGTTTGGCTTTGGCTTGAAACAAATTGCCTTTGTCAGTTTGACCTTGAAGCTCAGCCACCAGCCCACCAGAAATGGCAGTGCTCGCTGTTATCATCCTTCTTCCTCTCTCCAGAGGAGCTCTTGTCTCCCAAGACTGGCAGCATCATCCCTTATTTCTGAGGCTTGCATTGAATTGCTTTGGTTGGTCTCATTTTGCTGGTTTTTTGTTGTGTTTTTTTTTTTTTTTTATATTTGAAAAGCTCTGCCTTCCACAAGGCTCAGGAGGTCGGTGTGGTGATTTTGGGGCCCGTTTTCCCTTTTCCATGGTTGTCAGAGCCTGGGCTGAGGGTCTGGGTGGAAATCAGAGCTGTGGCTCTGCAGGACCCGGGCAGGCAATGCCAGCAGGCTCCGATCTCCCGGCCGAGCCCAAGGCAAGGCAGCAGCTCTGCCTCTCTTTATTCATGCAGCTCACAGCTTCATTTCCGCTCTCATATTTCAAGTGGAAAATTTGGTGAAAACAAAAAATTAGCAGGACATTCTTAGCAGAGTAGCAACAAGCAGTACAATCTATTAGCAACAGCCTTATTTTTCTCGTGCACGCACAGTTATTGCTCGGCATATGTTTACAGCAGAGCTGCTAAAGGATAGAGCCGTCACTGGGAGCTGAGAGACTGTGAATCTTCCTTCTCCTGGCAGGTTTCTGGTCACAGCCCATGGGACTGCTCCCATCTCTCCATGTCTCCCTGAAGGAGAAGGTTGCTCCGGAGCCTGGAGCCTCCGGTGAGACGCAAATGCAATTTGCTGATTTGTCTGAAAATGGTGTTGAAATGATATTAATCCCTGGCTCCACATGAAAGATCAAGAGAGCCAGGGAGGCAGTGTTGGACACGAAATGGGAATCCTGCTCTGTGGAAAGAAGAAGGAGAATTAGACACTTCCTGGCGGAAATTCCCATGCATTTAAACCAAACCCAGTGGCAGCCAAAGTTGCCTTTGCTGGGCCCAAACCATTGAGCAGAAACGAGGACAGAGAACCCCAAAGGGCTCCTGTATTTCACTCCCTGTCCAGAGAAGGCTCTTTCTGAGCCATTTCTAAGGCAACCCCGCAGTCAACCCTTTGCCTTTTATTGCCACAGTCTGTTCCACTTCCCATCAAATACAACCCTGGATCCTTTTCTGCCGAGCTGCTGCCCAGCCCATCGTAGCCCATCTGGTGTTTGTGTGAGCGACTCGCCATCGAGCTGTGCTCTGGTCCTCCCTGAATTTCACCAGCTTTATAGGATATCTCAGGCCCTTGCTCCAGTTTCCCATCACTGAGTCTCAACTCTGGTCTGATTTTGGTTTCGTGTCCTCCAAAGGGTCGATTGCCTTTCCTGGGGTGAGCCCTCTGCAGATCTAATAAACATCTGCCCTCTTCCATCATCCGGGAGGTTAATTGAAATATTGAATCACACTAGATCAAGAGAGACTCCTGTTAGACACATCCTTCCTTTCTGACAGGGAACCATTGATAATCCCTCTCTAGGCACAGCCAAATTGCCATATAAAGCTGTTTCCCAGTGTGCTGATGAGAATGTCATGGGCGGACGGCTTGAAAAGCCTTCCTGAAGTAAAGACAGACGACATCTCCTGCATCTTCCTCCAGCACCAGCCCTGCCACCCTGTCAGGGGAGGAAATTACATTGGTTTGACTCAATTAGGTCTTTACAGATTCATGTTGGCTGTTACTCATTTTCCTCTGTTCGTCCAGGTGCTCGTGCAGGTTTTGTTTGCTCTCAGATTTGAGGCAAACCCATTCTCCTCCCTCCCCTTGAGCAAAGGCAGGTGTTGCATCTGCCCTTTCCTGCATTTTTGCGTCGTCATCTTTTCAAATCTCGCTGTGTTGGCTCCAGAATCGTGTTCAGAGGTTCTGGCTGTGCCTGGGGATGGGGCTGGCACGGCTCAGCCCATTGGAAAACGCCTGCCTTAGCTAAGAATGCTCCAAAAACTCCTCTGTCCCTTCCCAGCCCGATGCTCCTCAGTGTTAATTGTGTCAGACACCAACTCACAGCTGATCTCTTTAGTAAAGACTAAACTGAAAGAGGCTTTAGCCATCTCAGCATCTCATCTGTAATAGCTTTCCCTCCTCAGCCACTCTGACATTTTCAAATGGGATTTTTATTTTTGCTTAAATTCAAAGTGACTTTTTCAGCTGTTTTAAAATGTAAATCAATTTCTTCTTAAAAAATTGAAGCGTTTTAATAACGTGACTGCAAACGTTGAAAAATAATGGCTTGAAATAGCTGGAGCAGAATGTTTCATGCTCCTTGCAATCAGTTCTCTTGGGAATAACTACTAATGGTGGGGGCAGAAATCGAGGGGCTTTGAAAGGGGAAAAGAGTCAAAGATTTGGCCAGATTCTCATCATTTTGTTTCTCAGTAGTCAGAACCCCCATGCTCGCCCTGCCGTGTGTTGGCTCAACCAGAGCTTTCAGTACCACTGCAGTTATTTCCATGTAAGATTTCTCTGGGCCAGAAAACTCTGGATTCTCAGGCAACTCCATCTGTATCGACAGCGATCTGTGCCACCAGCCTGAATCCACAACAGGGAAAATTGGATGGGTATTGAGCAGAAATGTGTCTTGTCCCACGCTCAGCAGCTGAAAGCCGGTTTTAAATGCAAATAGGATGGGGAAGACTATGGAAATTCAATAGCAAATGTTCTTTAAGTTTCCTTCCATCCAGCACGGATCATTAGGTAGAGCTCTGGCTGCCCAGAGACCTCTGGCATGAAACAGAAATATGAAATCAGACCTTTCTGCTTGGCTCAAGTCGAAGCCAGCAGCGTTGTGTGCTTTGCTGTGTGAACCCACTCACCTCTTCCAGCTCCGTCTTAGCCAGGGTGATGTTTCTTATCCATCAGAAGATCATTCCAGGATCATTCCCCGCTCTGGTTCAAGCCTTCTTCTGACTTCCAGGGGGAATTGATTTGTGGCCTAGCTCCTCTTATGCAAACATTGTCCTTTAACTTAAGTAGCTCTTCCTTCCCCGTGTCTGGGTGATGGATTGAGCGAGAGCGTGTTTGCCATTTCAGCTGTCTCCCACAACAGCTGCTGCTTCAGCCCAGAGAAGGATGGTGGTTATCTGTATAAACAGCTTTCTCTACAAAGTGATTATTCCCAAAAAGCAACGATCAACTTTCTAAAATCAACACTTAAGCACTTTCAGTGGATTGGAGATATTCACTGGAAAACTGAGTCAGAGGGCTCAGTGCAAAGAAAATTATAAGTTTCCTTCCAGAAGTCAAAGTTTCCAGTTTTTCATTTTAGTTTTGGCTGAAAAACCATCTGAAATAGAAAAACAAAAAGGAAAGCATTGTTTCATAGGATAAATCTCCCAGCAGTGCAGCCTAGCTGGGGTAGAAAACTGAGGTTCAGGGTTCTGAGGTCAATTGCTGCACTGGTGAGCAAGGAATGACTTTGGGCAAGCCCTTTGCTCCCTGTCTACATTTCCTCACGGAATGGAATTCACCCAGTTTGGTAAAAAAGGGGCTTAAAGAGACTGTGGGGTTGTTTGAGCAGCCCTCAGAGAGACAAAGAGGTGGGAATGACAGCCCTGAGGAATCCTGTGCAGAGGAGAGGGACGAAGATGGAGCAGGAAAGGCCCAGTGCTGCTCAGGGCAGGGGATGGGAAGGTGCAGGGACCATCCAGCAGGGAAACCTGGATGTCCTGTCCCATCACTGGCCACTGTTCCTCTGGACTCAGACGTCACTGCGGTGGCTGTTCTTGGGGCAGGTGAGCGTGGAGCTCTGCCCTGGCAGACGCAGCCACCAAGACTGATGTCCATGACCCCTTGGCTGCTGCTGTTCCCCCCAGAGCTCTGCCCTGTGCACCCACAGCACCCTCCCAGAGGTGACCCACACCCCGCTGCTGTGCCGTGCTGCTGTGCCAGGCAAGGGGAAGAGCCGGGGGAGGACGTGCTTCGCCTCAACAACCGTGCCACAGACGTCTCCCAAGAGCATCGAGAGAGCAAAGTCTGTTGCGGAGGGTACTTAAATCACTAATTAAAGCTGTTACCCTCCGGATGACACCAGTGCCGGCTCTTCTGAGCCCGCTTGGAGGCAAAGGGGCTGGGTGAGATAGATCATCATCTTGTTTTTCTGTCTTGTGCCTCTTCCTTGCCTTCCCCTTCCACCGTCCCCGCTGCCTGGGGTTGGCTCCTTTATCCTTACACGTGTCTCCGCTGACTCGCCGGGTTTAAGATGAAGATCAGATTGATTGGGAGGGTTTGGAGGGTCATTTGCATTCTCCCATCCCTCTCTGTTTCTCCTCCAAAGCCGGTCTGGGTGAAGTTGGGCGGCTGGAGTGAAGGAGGTCTCGTTGCTATAGTTACCAGCACTGCCTTCCTCCCAGCCAGGAGGAGGAGGAGGAGGAGGAGGAGGAGGAGGAGACCGCAGGACTTGAGAGCAAAGCCCTTCTGCACAAACTTCGGCCTTGGAAACTCACTCAGGGGCTCCTCAGCACCCTCGGGTCACCCTTGCCCTGGGTCCTCCCCTTCTGATGCCCAGGGGGAGCCTCCTTGGAGGTGAACAGGGCAAAGATGGGGATGGGCATCACCTCCAAAATATCCTGCCTGTCCCGTGTGGGACCATCTGGTCCAGAGGTCACTTCTCTCCTCCTGGAGGATGTATTTGTCACACTGGAGAAGGCCATAGGGGATAGTTTGTAGGTACCTAGAGCCGCTTGGGACCCCCCAATTTCCCAGGGCTGGTGGGTACCTGGTGGGATGGCCAAGGTTGTCCAGGGTGGGGTTGTGCAACATCTCAGAGGGCTTTAAACATCCAAATATGGTGGGATGGTCCTTTTATTTATGTTTTTTTCCTGCTGCATCCCTGAGATGGGTCCAGAGGGCCGAGCACTGAACTAACCCCCCTGCACCCCAAACCCTGGGGTTTCACCTCCCTTCACACCCTGGAGGGTCCCTGAGGAGGAACAGACCAAGTGGGTCTTTTATAACACGGACTCTTTTGTTTCCAGGTTACTCCAGATTGTCTGTAATTATGTCTAGGGATGCAGCCATGACAATTGTTGATTATTTGCAGCTCCTGTGGGACTGCTGCCTTGAGAAAGGAAAGCAAAGAGCCTGCACGTAGCATAGGCAAGAAATTCAGATCAGCGGCATATTTCTGGAACGGGCTCAAGAACGGAATAAATAGGTGAATAAATTAAATAAATAAAAGGTGTGGGGGAACGAGGGAGATGGCCTTGCCGTGTCAAGATAACTGTACCTTGTCCCCGTGCTCTGCAAACTCTGTTGAGCAGATTTATTAGTTTTAATTAACAGGAAGGGGGAAAAAAAATGGAGCTGGGAATACATCCAAATTTCAACTCGCAAAATCACTGCTCCTTCCTCAAGATTGAGAGAGAAAGAGGGTGAATGACCAGAATAATAATCAGAAAGGAGATCTGGGTGCCAAGAAAGCCACTTCTCTGCCCAGGCTTTGCGCTGGCTCGTAGGATGAGGAGGAACTTGTTCAAAGCAGAACGGGAAGTCCTGGCAGGGTCAGAGTTTCGGGCTGCAGCCTGTGGAAAGTTTGGAGTAGGGCAGATGAAAGCTGCTATCGAAACTTTTCCTTTGGTGGAGAACTGCAGCTGGGCTTAAGGTTAGATCTATGTGTAAAGTACTGGTTTTCACAGAAAATGTCTTTTTTTTTTCTTTTTGTTCTTTTTTTTCCTCCATTTTAAGTCCTCATGCCCAAGAATAAGCAGTTTGGGGTCAACCAGTTGCTGATGTCCCCTCAGTGGCCACAGGGACGTGTCCCCACACTGCCCTGGTCACTGGGGAATGGGATTTTCGTGCCCAAAGAATATCAACCTGCTACCGATGGGGTGCACTCATGGATGCTGCTAGGAAGGTATTTAACTCCGGGTATTTGCTTAGTCCCAGCAGCAGAAGAGAACTGAAAAAAAAAAAATAATAAAGACTAAACTTTCAGTCCAGAAAACACTGACAATTCAACCCTTCCCAAAGAAAAGCAGCACTTCCTTTTATTTATTCGTGGGGGGTTTTGTCCTGTTGGCATCGAGTCGACATTTTCTGCCAAGGATTTATGAGGATGGAAATACATTTTGCTCCTGTCAAAATGGTCTGGGAGGGAGCCCTGGTCTGGAAGGGTCTGCCCCCCTCACAGTGCAGCATTGGGCAGAGCCCCCTGCTCCCCACCAGCACCACCAGAGTGCAGCCTCATTAGCCCAGCAGGAGTACCAGCTCATTAGCCTTGATTAGTGAGCAAGAGCTGAGAAACCCCTGGGCTTCTCCTGCAGACAGTGTTGCTCCATGGCATGGCAGGTCCTGATTCTGGGAACCTGCAGAATCTGCCCCATCAGCTGAACATCTTCCTGTGGCCCCATGAAGGTCCTGAATTCTTCAGGGAGCTGGAAGGTGGCCACAAAGCACAGACAGAGAAGGAAAATGGGCTTTGTTTTTCCCCCCATGCTGAAGTTGTTCCCTTTCAACTTTTCTCTGAGCCCATCAGAAACCATTTTGGAGGAAGAGCTGGAAAGAATAGACTTGGATCTGGCTGCCAGCATCTCCAGGATTCAGAGGCACTTGGACCACAGATTGTGCCTGGGTCCCATCTCTGCCCTTTACAGATGTTCATTACAGGAGTTTCCTGAGCAAACACAGCATCGCTCCCCGGGATACAGCAGTGAGAACATTTTATCTTTGACTTTTGCAACTCCAACAAGTCCCTCAGGAAAAGCACAAGCGAGTTTTATTAAAAATAAAAAACCCTCATGGAGAGGACTAACACTTTGTCTTCCAGATTTAACAGGAGCTGCTGCAGACGGCGAAGACAGTTCAGAAAGGCTCTCTGGGAAGAGCAGGACATAAATAACCAGACCCAATAACAGCTGGCCCCAGCACAATGATGGATACACAGGACCCCTAAGGCCACAGCCAGGTTTGATCCATCTTGTGACCAAAACTCTGGGAAGAGCAAGAGTTCCCAGGGAAAACACACCATGAAAACCATGCCCTCGGGATAAAAATCCACCTGAAAACCCAGCAAGGAGCTGCGTTCTGGCCCTGGGATGAAGAGCCATCCCTCGCTTCATCATTTAATTGAGTTGTCAAGGCCAGCCTGGCACGGGGCACACGTGGCAGCTGCCATGGGAAACGCTGTCCCAAGGGTGATCCATGCACATGGAACTTCAGATGAGGCAGGAAAAAAGGGTCACTCCTACTCAAAGTACATCTGAGTGCACTGGTTGATTTGCAGGCCAGAAAGGTGCAAACTCCAATCACCGCCAGATGGGAGATTTTAAGGGGTTTGATGTGTTTGAAATTCTTTTGTGTCTAAAAAGAGCCAAACCCCTGCCACCTACCACCTCTTCCTCACTCAGAAATCCAAATATCTTTGATTCTGGGCCGCAGCTTTTGAGAAGTTTGTCACAACCCAATTGCCTCCGAGGTCTCTCGTCCCATCTGTGCTTGAAATCTGCCCAGGTATGCCAACGTCTGCTGGTGGCAAGGTGACAAATAGACACAGTGAAGGTGTGATTTTACAGCCTCAGTTCCCCAGGGAAGCAGTCCAACAAGGGCTCCTGGGAGAGGTCAGAGCCGGGGTCTGATGGCATATGCTCAGATTACTTCATCAGCGGTCTCTTTGAAACATTTCCATGGATGCTGCTGGCAGAAAATGAGTCTGGTTTTGAAAAACTAAACGATGTGCGTTTTTTCCCACTTGAGAAATGTTGACATTGTGTCAGGGGAAAGGGAAAAAAAAAGCCAACCAAAAATACAGGCCAACAAAAAATGTTGAACAAATAGAGACATTTTCACTTTGGAACCAAAAATCAAAACAGATCTGTGGAAAACAGAAATAATTTCATCCTAACAGCACCACTTACAACTTAGTCTCCCATTGATTGCTAATTCCACGCCAGGGCACTGGCAAAGTGTCTGACAGGGAGCTCTGGACCAAACCTCAAAGGAGCAACTCAACCCTTTGGCTTTGGGCTCCCTCCACGTGGGGCCTCAGGGTTTGTTCCATTGCTGTGATGCATTTGGGGACATGCCAGGCTCTCTGGACACTGAATTTCCCCTCATTTGGGAGCAGTGATTTACTGGCATTAGAGGATGGTCTTCAAAGTCAAGGATGTGCCTGATATTCATGTTGTCTTAGCTCTGAAAGTCCCAGTGGCCCCAGAGCTGCTCGGTGACCGAGGGGATGCCTTAGGGGGGCCAGGACTGCTGCTCCCAGGTTTTGGGGGGGTCCAAGGTGACAAGCTCAGCTCTGTGAGCCTCCTCCCCTCCACCTTTTCCTTGTTGGTGCATTTTGGCAAACAGGGGTTGTGGGGAGCAGGCGAAGGATGGGAATCCCAGCAGTGGGGTCTCATCAGCTCCAAAGCCTCCTCCACCCACTGCTCCAAGCCAGACAGGAGAGAGCTGGATTATTTACACCTAAACATCCTGGCACCAAGCCACCTCCATAAGGGAAGGAGGAAAAAACCAAAGAAATCAAACCAGAAAGAACATGAAAAATTAATACGAGTTTGGACTATTGCGTTTTCCAGGACTTGCTGGATTGTGGCTTTCGATTCTCAATCAATCACGTTTCAATTGCACTGATTAATTTTCTGGAATACTTTGTTGGCTGGCTGGGGTGTGTGCCCTCCTCCTGCTCCCAGGGAGCACAGCCAAACCCAGGGCTGGGCGTGGGGTACCAGTGGAACCTGCTGCAGGATGGGCATCCTTGCCTCCATCCCGAGGGGCATTAACCCAGTGCCAGCTCAGCTCTCACTGCTCCTTTCGAGCATCCCAGTGGCTCCCTCTGCCTTGGCCTCATTGCCCTGGCCCCGATGGCCCGGGGTTAAGGAGAGCACTTTATTGTGCCTAACGAGGCGCTTTGCCCATCCAGCCAGAGCGCAGCCAGCTCAGCCGTGGATTGTCTTTGCCTTTTTATTGCCCAGCGGGAGGAGCGCGGGGAAGGTCTTTATGTGATTTTAGAGAAAGACAAAATGCCTTAATAGCAGCCGGCGCTGCCTCTCTGGGACCCAGGGGACCCTGCAGCAGCCCGTAATAATCACCGTAAATAAAAGGGGATGGATCTAGTGTGCTGCATGGGCCGTTAAAACGAGCCCTAGGGTGGAAGGCATGTCTTAAAAACAAGCTTTAGAGGATGTTTCTCTCCTCATTGCCCCTCTAATTCTCCTTCCCTGCATGGCAGAGCAGTGGAAGGCTGGCACAGCTCTCCCCTCGCCCAGCCTGGGTTAGCCTGACAAGCATATGGATATATTATCTTTACTTCTCTGCTCCCGTGGCCTTAGGGAGGGGAGCCCCACATATTTCGGCTCATGTCTGACTTTCTGACCCAGTCAAACCGAGTAAAGGCTGTGTTTAGGCTTCTCAGTCCTCATCCACCAAAGAGAACCCTGTGCTGGCTCCTCTGGCCCTTTACCACGAGTCTCTTTGTGCCTTGGTTTTCCCAAGTGCCCTTCTCCAGGTGTCATATGGCTCTGTGGGAATCCCTGCATTGGGTGGGAGGAGAGAGCTGGAATTCCAGCCCTGGAATGCAGGGCAAAAGGTACAAATCAACCTTCACAAGGAGGAAAAGAAGAGGTAAACGGGGAGGAACACAGATTTGACTTACGGAGGGTGCAGGTCCTGCTGCAGTGGAGATGTTTCATCCCTCCGTGTCTCTCCAGGCTCCCAACACTGAGCACAGGAAACATTTAACTCAAAACCCAAGTTTTTGCCAGGCACCCTCTCTGTCTTTAGTAGCCCTGGTGTCAGGAACTGCGTGGCATCACAGCAGAACTCCTGGGGAGAGAAGCCCTTACACAATCCCATGGGATTGTGACCTCCACAAACCAGAATGAACTTCCAGGAGAGGGGATGGCTGAGCCAGGAGCTTGCAGGGAGTCTGGGATGAGTTTGGTGTGGGCTAAAGCCTCTTCTTTTATGGCTCAGAGCATGTTGGGCACATGGGAGGTCTCAGGAGGGAAAGGACCTTAAAAGGCTTCAGGACAGAGAATGCATGAACTCCCTTTCCTTTTCTATAATACATTCTCGTTTCTCTCAGGGTGCTTTTCATGGCTTTGCAAGCAACAGATTGGCAGCTAAAACTGGTTTTGTCTCTTTTTCTTTAGTTTCTTTTCCCTTCTGCAAATGTTTGGCAGAAAGGAGAACCTGCAATAAAAAAGATAAATAAATAAAAAAATAATAAAAAAAAGGAGTTGATTAAAAGCCCTGAGCTCTAACTGTGAAAATGTTTTGAAGTGACTGTAACTACCTTTATTTGTCCCATAATTCTCCCACTCTGTTGCATTCACACCCTGCCTGGTGCTGTCTGTGACTCTGCTGTGGGTGCTCAGAGGAGTGTTTGCCTTGCCCAGGCAGGGAGCTGCTGCCCCACGCTCTCCTTCAGCTCCACAGGCTCTTCTTGGCTGTGGCAGATCTCCCAGGAATGCCTGGGAATGACTCAGGGGGGATTTGCCACTCGGGGTTGCTCCCCATCCATTGACCTTCCATTGCCAGCTGGCACAGAGGTGTCCCTGCCTCTGTCCGGGGCTGATGTGAAGGTGATGGAGCTTTGGGGAGGGCTGACCCCACTCCCAGCTGATGTATTGTCCTTCTCCATCCCTCATCCTGCCAAGCTGAGCTTTGCAGGGTGTGTGCTCCATCCCTCCTGCCACCCTCCTTGCTCCCCTGCATCGAACAGGGCATCACCTTGCCCACAGCTTCATTGAACTGCTTGTGTTACCCCCCCAAACACAGGGAGCTCAGCCTGTTTGTCACCCCTCAGCCAGTGTTAT